>QGOB01000314.1:0-53825 GCA_003313055.1 Termitomyces sp. MG145 | reverse complement strand
TGTAGCATCTTGTATGAATGAAAATTCTCTTCTGGTGGGGAAAACATTTCTCCAGGCATCATTTAGGTAAAGTGTCTGTTTGAGTGCATCTAGGGCCTCAACCGCTCCCGTAGGGTCAGGCCGCGGTGGCATTCTGTCAATTGTGTCTTCTACTACATTGAGATCACCAGCCATGATATCCACACGAATCCTTGGGTTGTCAATAAAATAGCGGTTCAGATCCTTCCAGAAATTCTCGTTCTCAAAGCCTGTGTGGTCTGTGACATTTGGAG
This sequence comes from Termitomyces sp. MG145, assembly GCA_003313055.1. Classification (NCBI taxonomy): domain Eukaryota; kingdom Fungi; phylum Basidiomycota; class Agaricomycetes; order Agaricales; family Lyophyllaceae; genus Termitomyces; species Termitomyces sp. MG145. Next base: position 53,553 of record QGOB01000314.1, on the reverse strand, counting down.
CATAGACCGTAAGTATACTAATTGTCTCTTCTTTGTGCCAGTTTGTGCTAACAAGGTTTGCTCTTCCTGGAATTATTACTTTCATCGTAGCTCCTTGAACATTAATGAGATTTCTGTTCAGGACAATAGCTACACCACCTTTGCCTGTTGGGTTATCAGGGTCCGCTGAGGACATGATTTTCAACCTTTTGCTAAATAGGTTCTCAATGTTGCTTTGTCGATCGATGCTTAGGTGTGTTTCCTGAAGCAGTAATATGCCAATTTTCTTATCCCTCATTAGTTGATTTATGTGATTCCATTTGGTATCCGAACTGGGTGAACCTGTTGATCGGTATCCTCGCATGTTGAGGGTAGCGACTTTAAGAGTAGCTTTGGTGTTCTTAGATGATCTTCTATTTGGCATAGCGGTGGGTCTTATTTGACTAGGACCTAAAGTGCGTACATTTTCTGTCTCATTTGTGTCATGACCATCCTCAAGGGGTGGATTAGGGGGGCTAACTGTCTCATCCACATCTAGTTGGTCTCTGTTTTCCTCGTCACAGTCCATGAGACTCAACATGTTGTTGAGGGTTGATGTCTGTGCAAGAAGGCCATGTGTTGTTACTTGGTCATTGACAGGTGAGCCATCAGACTGAGTCATGGGCAAAATTAGGGAGCCACCTCCATAATCCCTATGACTGGTGGTATGGGCCAGAGCGGTGGTGGGCTCACTTGGTCCTCCAGTCATAGAGATGCGCGAACCAGAGCCGGGTGATGTCAAACCATAAGTATTATTTGTTGATCTTGTTGTGGTTGCTAAGACTTACCGAGTAGCCAACCATGCTATCTCGGGGTGAGCACATTTCCCAAGTGCTCAGGGGGGACGTTGCTTTGAGGGCTCTAGCAGCTTAGTGGGATGAGCTTACTTGGACCTCTAGGCTTAAGCAGGGCTGCTGCACGACACCTTCCTCTATTTGTTATAGACTGCCGTTGTTGTCTTGCAACTTAGGTTAGTGACCTACATGTACCACGTATGGCCAATATATTTCAGTCGTTCACCTCAAATTTTAATCATCCATGACTGCCAAACCCACTAGCAGGACATGGTAGCACACAGGAGTTCACTGGCTCAAGAAGTATTAAGACAGCTTGGGGGGGCATTATGGCATTATCGCACATACAACTAATGGGTTATCATTGCTACAAAAACCCATACTAAGCAGGTTCTGTACGTAGATAAGTGATAGGTCTAGTTTCGCTGACCTCTGAAGTCACGGTAGTTGGTATACCTGCCACCGCGGCTGGCTCCACCCCGACCTCTGGGCCTTCCTCTCAAACTGGCTGAGTCCTCACTGTAGTAGGTGGATACATCGCCGTACATGCTCCGCATGAACTGGTTAGATTGGGCAGGGGGAGGTTTATATCCCAGCCATCCTGGAAGGTTTGGGAAAGGGCAGTTTTGAGTATCGTGGTCGATTGATTTGCAGTTGACACACAGTAGTGTTTCGTTTCTGTGAAGGGGGCGGCCAAAGCCTGCAGTGGTCGACGGGAAAGTGCACATCCTCATGAGTTGGATAAGTTTGACATGGTCATCATTTGTGAGATACAAGTGATGTAAGAAGACGTTCCAGCCCCTAAAATCTCCACCGTTTGCGTTGCTTCTCTTCACTCCTAGGAACTTGACAGAGATATTGTTTAAGATATTGTATGCCACTCGTTCTTTCCATTGTGGGGCACATTCTACAATGTGTTTCAGGATGTCCTCAGACTCCTTGATGCAGGTTCTGACTAAGTCTCGCACCGCATTATGTTCTTCTGGGGAGTCGTTGAAAGTTAGGCCATAGATTGTCATGACAAATGAGGGGCGCCGGGCCTCAAATGGGAGAAAGAAGACCGTGATGTCTTTAGTGGAGACCACTTCTAGGTTGGCGAGATATTCTGCTTGGGTCTCAGTTAGGCCGGATATTAGCATATGATACGGCGATGGGAAGCGGACAGATCTATCTGGTAACTCCTGCATGGGAAAAGCGACACCTAGCGATACTACACTCTCGATCTGGACTAGGCCTCTGATAAGGGCTCTGGTTTTATCCACCGTGGCGAGGCTATTGTGTTCGTATTTGCCTTTAAATATCCTTGCCCACAGTTTTCCTGTAGTCACTTTATTCCAAGTGGCGATCTGTGATGGGGTGACATTGTCCATGGGGCTGGACAGTAAGTGGATCTTGGGCCAGCCCCCATTGGGGGTGGCCGTCCTCTGGAGGCCAGTGGAGTTGGTAGTGATATCGGCGACCGTCTTGACATCCACGTGGATACCATTTTCCATTTTCGGGCTGACTGCACTTGGAGTTTCTGCGTTGGGGCCTGTGAAGAAGCTATTCTCCACATTGCGGGGGGACATTGTGGTGGGGGGAGGGGTCGTCAGTTTTGGGGCGTCGACGTTTGCAGTAAGCCCATTGGTTAGGTTATGGGTGTTGGTGTGGGACCGCTTCGGGAGTGGGTCAGAAAGGATTTTGTCCCAGTCTGCGTCAGCTATCATAGTTGTGCTCCGGTCTGCTGGGTCTCCATCCACCTGCATTAAGGCTGTGGCTACGCTTGGTGCATGCGTCAAAGTAGGACTGGAGCGCTCGCGGTTGGGCCTTCTAGTGAAACCGCTACTGAAAGTGAAGCTGCGTAGTGACTGTTGGGAGTTAAACTCCCCTGCGTTGGGGCCCAGTGGGCCTTGTAATCCAAGGGATCGTGGTGGGGGAGTTGGAGAGTCCTCACATCCAGATACTCTCGTGTCCGAGAGGTGTTCTGGGGTGTTGAGTGGTGGGACCGCCTTTGAGGTGTGCCTCTTCAGGGTTCTTCCTTTCATGGGACTAGGAGGTTGGGGGCGCTTCGAGACCTCGTGCACCCTGAGTTTGTTTTTGCGGAATACCAGCTTGAGTTTCCCCGTCTGGCCCTTCGATATTCCTGATTCAGTTCCTTTGTCCTGAGTCTTGAGCGGTGGGAAGTCATCCTCAGTTAGCTCAGTCGTTTTTATGCCCTCGGGACTGGTAATGTTGGTGGTCAGGTGCCTTTATAACGGCATAGTTGTGTACTGTCATACCGTGCTGGGGCAATTATGGGCGGCTGTTGGGCCTGGATTTGCTCACCTGGGCTGGTTCCTTGAAGGGTGTCATTCATACTCATGGGAATTGCAGGATTGACCTCTTGTGCGGGGGTTTTAGGGCTTTCAGTCTCTATGGCGTCCCGAGGGGCTGTGGAGTGGACAGGGGACTGGCTTTGGAAAATTGGTAGAATACTTTGGTTAAAAGGATGTAGGTTGGGAGAGAGAGCGCACTCGGGGGTGGTTGGCATATTTAATGGCGGTAATATCAGTTCACTTGTTGGCCCTGAGTGATTTGGCACACCATACTTAATATGCGGCCTTAGTGCAAGAAAATTGATCTAATTCGGCCCAAAGGGGGAGCTCGTGCATGAAGGTTCGCTACAGAAGTCGTTGGATGCAGGCTAGGAAATGTAGCTGGGGTAATGGTAGATGTCTTGGGAGTCGACAATGTTTCCTCTCGACCCGGCTGATAACTATTTGCTATGTTATAGACATCTCCTGTAAAGGTTGTTCGGAAAACTAGAGTCCGGATATGAATGTATGTGTGGGACATCAACGGTACAGGGGTGTTTTCTGACGTGGCACCGGTGCATACCACGGTTGGAGACCTGGTAGTGTTCTGCCAGTGCTTGCGCTCTGGGGGTTGTGCTAGAGCATGTCGGATTATCCGGGGGGGGCATTGACTACATCTTTCGATGTTGAACACCTTTCGGTGTTGCTTCTGCTAGGAAGCAGCAGGCCAGGGGTTAGCTGACTGCATAGTTTGTGTAAGTTTTGTCGGTACCACATGGTGGTTACCGGTCAAGGGGCCCCTTCATGGCATGGTCTCTCCATGCATGTCAAACAATTCTTAAGAAGCTTCATCTTTTCTCTTTTCTCTTTCCTACGAACAAATTTGGGTTGGGGCCGATTGCTGTGCTGATCTATTACTACAACGACGAACAGTTGGGGAACCCCAGAAGACCTCATAAAGATGATTATCCCTTCCTCAAGGTGAAGCCGCAGTTGTCTGGTAGCTATTTAATCCACTCAAGTCATCCATCTACACATTGAGAAATAGGAGGTGCCTCAAGCGACAACTCCTACGTCTGTCTAGTCCACTGAGTCTATGACTCTATCATTGCGACGTGTTGAGTCCTTTGACTATCAAATTCAGCGTGCGTGAATCGGCATTCATGTATTACCTTCTGTACCTTTACTAGATCCTGTAACCTATACTTTCTGGCCTCAGACAGAGATCTCGAACGGCATGATTCTCCTGCCTTCAACTAATATCTCAGATGCGGAGTCGTTATACTTGAGTTTGGTAGAAACCTCTTCACTATCATCAAAACCGTAAAACTAATAAAGATGAAAATTGTGATTATGAGTACTTAAGTCGACAAGTGAGTTTGTAGCTTCTGGACGTGAAAATCGCGGACAGAATAGGGGTGACCATTTCAAAAAAAAAAAAAAAAAAAAAAAAAAAAAAAAAAAAAAAAAAAAAAAAGAGTCGAGAACGGGTTTCTTCATAGGAGACGACTTCTTTTTATGAAGTGATCGCAAAGTCGGACCCACGTTCAAGCGACACTCGTCGGCTGTTAAGTAAAAATCTACTCGCATCTAGAGTTGGATTTGTTACTAACCCGAGATACTGTGTTCCATTATTGTTGGGACAACATTGCCCAAAATGTCCCCGCGGTACAAAGCAGGTAAAAAATATAAAATTACCCAATTGAAGATCATCACCGTTTTCCACATGAAGAACAAAATCCTTGATACTGCGTCGACAAGGTTAGTCCCTGCATATCATCCAAGGAAGCGCTATCAACCGTCACGGATGCACCACCTTGAAATATGATCCCAGTGGCACTAATATCTTGAAGATATCTTAATCATGATACCTGCACTCATATAGTGGAGCGCTTCACACAACTACTTGATCTGTGTCAGATGCAGTAGGTGGGGTACGTTGTGTATGGTGCTACTGTTAGTCATAGATATTCCTACACCATAAGAGCAATATGCCTCAGCTCGCTGTATGTCCTCTGTGAGTTAGGTCTACCAGAGTTCATGAAAACTCACTTTTGCACATGATGACCGACTTTCATGGCACTATAGTCAGTACACTCTTCTTCGCCCAAATGAGCTTGCTCTTGTCGAATCACTTGCGCGCGTAAGGAGAGTTCTGGAATCGGAGCGAGATCGAAATCAGAGCTGAGGTGCCAGAAAAAGGTTGAAGATATGCGAATAAGAGGACGATCTGGGTATTGAGCTTTGCGAGTTTCAATGGTCTAGAAGGAACCTTAAACCACGATCATTCTGTATAATAGCATCCGAGTTGAAGCCATACCGACAGTGTTATCTCATTCACAACGACCTCGTGGAAACCGGCCTTGATCAATCCACCCGTCATGTGCTCTAGCTGTTTCCCTGCCTGTACGAGAAGGTAACAACCTTCTGGAATCTTGACCGCAATTCTTTTTCCGGTGTTTCTAGCCCATATATGAAGACCAGGATAACGAGAACGACCATGGATGGTCAAAAAATTGAGGTCCGTGTGAAATCCTGCAAGAATAGTGTCTTTCTTTCCATACTTGACGAGATCTGACGCAGTAGGCGCCAGGAGATGAGGGCTTGCGACGGTGTGAAGGAAAGTTGAAGTTGGGTTATCAAGATGACAACATACCCATATTTCCCCGCGTCGCTGAAAGTCGCCTCAGGTAGACCTAAGCCTATGGCTGCCATCTCAGCAAGGCTGGCTACGCTAAAATAACTATGTTCAGTTCGACAGTACATTGGACACGTAGAGACATACGCGCTCTTCATGGAATCCCCCCATTGCTGCATTATAGGAGTCCAACGCTCTCGTATTCTTTCCCCTTGGGGAACAACGTTACTTGCATTCAAGCCAGGAAATTGGGTCTTATATGGAGCCTTCTCTCCCATCCTCCAGAAAAACCTGCATTTTGGATCTGGTGCGTGAGCTGTGATATCCAAAGGGCGCTGCGCAGGGTCAAGCTTCGCAATGATACGAAGACAAGGCTCATCAACAGCGCATTTGGGTTTCTCTGTGTTCTCCAGTGTAACACCAACTTGGTAGGATAACTCGGGTCGCTCGTCCTTTTTGAGTTCCTCGACGGGCTGGGCAAAGTAGTCTTCGAGGAGATCAAGGAAGGTGGTATTGTCTGGCTCAGATACACGGGAGTCGTGGAGTATGAGGGCTCCGTAGGTGATAAGTGCATCAGCAGCCTAGTTCATTGGATAAGATGGTGAATCCTCGAATGCGGGTTGGAAGGTACTTGCCTTCCTACATTCATCAACTACCTTGTCGGAGTCGCGAGGTCCAAACAGGAAGAGATCGAGATCAATAAGTGGAAGGTCTAGAGTCATGTCTTGTTGTAAGATAAGGCTGCCTACTTAGAACCACAAGTTATGATCTGTCGCACGCCACACCAATTGAAACGAGTTGAGGTCGGAGTGATCTGTCCAAACAATAATAAGTCATAACCACCACCTCGTTTCACCTCACCACTGCTTGCATATCTGTTACAATGATCAAAGTACGTCAGGACCAGTTCCGAAATGCTCCATCATTCATTCAAATCCTTTCCCTAGATCTGGAGTATGAAGAAGAACGAGGATGTGGCAGCGAAGAAGAAGCCGAAGACCAGTGCAGCCCAGATTCGCGTTCAGAAAGGTCCACACGTTTTGCTTCCACGATGTTCTTTTGACAATGCTAATATGCAATTAGACTTAACTGAGCTGGATCTTCCGTCGACAATGAAGACGAATTTCCCTGATCCCGCCGATCTCCTCAACTTCACCCTTACTATCACGCCAGACGAAGGCGAGTCTACTATGAATTCGAATGCGTTCCAAAATCATCTAATGTGACTTTCAGGCATGTACAAGGGCGGAGCTTTTGTCTTCTCCTTTGCTATCAACACCAGCTACCCACACGACCCTCCCAAAGTCAAATGTACGCAGACGGTGAGGCGTTATACCTTTCTGAAAGGATACTCTGACCTCTGGCTTATTATGCTTCAGATTTACCATCCCAATGTTGATCTCGAGGGAAACGTCTGCCTGAATATACTTCGTGAAGACTGGAAGCCAGTCCTCAACCTCAATTCAGTCATGGTTGGGCTGCAATACCTATTTTTGGAGCCCAATGCCGATGATCCTTTGAACAAGGGTAGGAATCTCTAAGCTCTCCATCGTCGATTCTTTCGGATCATTAACGATATCTTAGATGCTGCTCAGGAAATGAGCAGAAATCGCGAACAGTTCCTGCAGAACGTCAAAAATTCAATGCGTGGTTGCCAGATCAAGGGCATCCAGTACGATAATGTACTTGTACGATGACCTGGATTTGCAACTCGTGTTTGGTTTACATCGACTGTGTCTTTCATTCACATATTCATTCGTGCTGTACATCTACTCATACACATTCATCCGCTACACATACCACCTACCACCTCTGTTGCATCATTTGTAGTCATCGCCATGTAGGTTCGATAGAAATTACACGCACTTGGAAACGTTGGTTCTTGATCCATTAATCGATTGTTCTCTCGTCAAGATACCCAAAGCGCCATTCTTAGCTGCCCCTGTATGTGGTGAAGGAGTACGGACTGATCAATAATGGGATATGATAGTGTTCTTTCGGTTTGTTAATGGTAAATGTTATCTATAGAACCAGTGGGCAGGGCAGGCAAGCTTTGATACAACAAATTCAATCACCTCGACCCAAGGATAGAACGAAGGGCGTTGGGTCTTGTCAAAATACTCCTTCGTCTTGAAAACCATCTTGTAAGTTTGACCAGCCTGGAGGGCGGTCTTCTCTTTTGCTTCCTCTTCTGAACCAACCGGGGGAAGAAGGTCGAAGCAGCGACCATCTGAGTCAGTTAATCTACGAGAGGTGAACAAGGCTCCATTCGTTAGAAGTTGCTGCTCACCCCTTGGCGAGAGGTTGGAAGATATCAGGACCACCATCTTTGGAGACCTCAAGAATTTGGAGACGGATGAAGACGCCTGATGCAGGCTTTCCAGTGGAGGAGTCTAGGACTGAAGAAAATTGTCACGGCACTGGACGAAAAGGTGCAATCCACGCACTGTGGCAGGTAATGGGGGATTTCGACATGGGCGCACACAATCTAATCATATCCAAATCAAGATTTTGAACGGACTTGAGTAAATAAATCAAACGAAAAGTTCTGCGTCTTTGTCATGACTGCACCACCATTGGGCAAGTATCTGGCTTCTACTGGTAAGCAGTCCGATGCACAGTCCAACCATTATATTAACAACACACAAGAGAAAAAGATTCGCGACAAAGCCGTCAACAATCTCTTCGTTTTCCTGTCTGAATCCACAAATGTCCTTCCAAAGTCAGACATGGACAAACTATGGAAAGGCATTTTTTATGGCTTCTGGATGTCAGACAAGCCTCTTGTCCAGCAAGCGCTAGCTACTGAACTGGCAGATCTCGTACTGAGTATATCTCGAACGACTTCTGCTCTCGCGTTTTTGCGCGGTTTCTGGGAAATGATTGTCCGAGAGTGGAATGGTATTGATCGCCTACGGTGCTATCCCATGTCTAATCCTTTTGTTTCTTACTCATGCCACGGACCAGGATTGACAAGTATTACATGCTTGTCAGGAGATTTGTCAATGCCTCCTTTCGGCTCTTAATAAGAGCTGAATGGGACACAAATGTAGTCAACGAGTATAATGACATATTAACTACGTCGGGCGGGCCTTTGTGGTACGCTGTCATTATCCTCTTGCCTTGAAGTATACCTGACCATATTCAGCCCTGCTGACCCTAAAGTCCCGACCAGTCTGACGTACCATCTTGCCGACATATATGTTGAAGAGCTTGACAAAGTCCTTGCCCTTTCATCGTCTCCAGCAGGACTTTTGCCGGCCCCTTTACATCCCTTGCTCATGCCCTTTCTTTTGGTTTTAGCACAAACCCCCGTCGCCGTGACATACAAACGGATACAATCTGCCTTCATAGATCCCCTCTTCTCTGCTCTCAACGCACCTTCGGACGAGGAACAGCCTATGTCAAAACGATCACGATTAGCAATGACCGGAAGCCGACCTGGCTTGTATTCATGCGTTGTGTCCAACTCTTGTTATGATGATCCAAAGACAGAAGGAAGTATCCACGGCCATGCGCTGCGAAAGAAGCTGTTGAAGTTGGTGTTCCAGATCGCGAGTCGACCAGAAACGCGCGATTCAAATCGCAGAAAACTATATGCGCTTTGGAAGGATAGTACCGATGATGAAGAGGACTAGTTGTTCATACTCCGTATAAATACATTATGTACATGCAATAATTAGATGTTTAATTTTTCAATTTGTGACAGACGCGTGATACCCTTGTGACAGGCGCGATTTCTTGAAGTAACTATGCCCCGCAATTGAATGAGCGACCATTATCATGGCGTCGGCACAGATGAGCACGATGCGGTTGCCTCAGAATACCTACTATCGTACTTCCTTCGCTCCCCAACAACAACCAGCTCGACCGGCGGCGGACATCAGAGATGACTACGAACGTGAGTATGATTGCTTAGTATTGACCTAGATAGTTTTACGCTTACCATCTCCAGGTTGGTACACAGAGGGTGTTCCGAGCAACAGAATGTCGTTGTCGCTCCGCTCTGGAATACTCTCTGAGGTCGGCTGGGCTTTAGATCGACTATGCCGCTTATGCTATAACGAATCCTTCTTGTTGACAAGCATTCCTGGGCTCATTGACGGATTATTTGACTGGCCCGAATGGTATATCACAGAAGGATACAAATACTCTTCAGACGAGAATTTCTTTTTCTCACCCTCGCGTGGTCACTCTCGCAAGCGTCGATACGCCCTGGAATCTCTTTTCGTTCTACGTAACGTCGCATTATATGAACCGAACGCACTGGAGCTTGCCAATCATTCACACACCCTGCCACTCATTCTGAATACACTTAGTACCTTGCAACATGACAGAGATGAAGACTCAGAATTTATGTTGAACGTCATCGACTTATATCATGTTGTTGCTGCAACAAAAATCATTATCCTCCCCACGACGCTACCCGCTTATAATCCTCTACATTCTCTGACTAAGACTGTCTCTCAATCTTGTAACCGTTCAATGATTATTGCTGCTTTAACAGCACTTACTGTAACGCTGTCAAATCCTGTCAATACACCAAACCTCTCGGCCGACTCCCCGATAGTAGCCGCTTCCATCAGATACCTTCCTCTCTTTGCGGATAAACCTTTGGTCGATGCCTGCTTGAATTATTTATATGTACATATCTCAAGCATGGCTATGGCAAAGGCATTCTTACTCCGTTCTGATTTACCTGCGGTACTTAGAATCCTTGTCACACTTCTTCTCGATGAGCAGGAGAAGCTTGAAGAAAAAATCGTCCAGGACATTTCCGGAACAATCCATACTGTTCCAGCCGTAGCTGTGTTAACGAGGGATCACATCTTGACGAAGGAGGAGTTGGATGAGCTTTTAGGAAAGCCTGAACCTCAACGGTGTTATGACTGGTGTGTACTGTTCTTTACTCCCTACCCAACTTCGTATCTAACATCACGAGCTAGGATGAAAGCTATGTTCGTTGCGAAACCTGATGGTGAGGTTACTCAGGTCGATTTTTGGAATCTCTACAAGGATGTCTTCACGCCGCATGCTGAACAATATCCTCTTCTTGTTGCCTCGGACGTCATAAAGAATGTCAATGCTGTTTTCCCAGAGGCACAGGCGATGGTTCTTCAAGGCCCTGTCCAAAGGTTCATAGTGCGGGGTGTCGATAGGCGGAAGGATGCAGTCGCAAAGGAACGCTTCAAGTGCCAATGGGACCGTTCAGAATGTTCTGCGTCCGTCTTCTCTACTCCAGGCGAGCTTTACGAGCATCTTTTAGGACATTTGACATCGATCGAACTAGCTGAGTCACCATGCTTATGGTCGACATGCCTCAGGGATACAATGCCCAAACCTAGCCTCCGTTCCCATGTATTGACTCATCTTTCTAGTCACCAACCCCCTACAAAGCATCCGTCGCAGAGTGACACGATTACGCTCCCTTCCGATGATTCACCTTACCCCCTTGAAAATCCCACCACCAGGCCACCACCCCCACCTCGCAGCACAACTATTGCTTTCCAAAGGCCACTTGCGGATCCTCCTTCAATAGCCCTTACTGCGTTATTATGTCTCCGTATACTTTTCCGAACATCGTTTGCATCGGCCGACGCTGCACCTAGAGTCGATGCTGACCACTTCGGTTTCCCTGGTGTTGTGGAGGAACAGGACGATCAAGATTCGGATAGAACGAACGAAATTGGGGAGGTAGAGAGGGAGGGTGAGAGGCGGGGCCGAAAGGCGTTCGCTTCTGTACAAAAGCTTCTTGAGGAAGTGCGCATTCGAGATGATGTACTGATGGGTTGGGTATTTGAGATGGTTGACGCCGGCTCAACAGGTGTTTACTAGTAATATGATGTGCACGAGTTTAAGAACTGTCCTTTCGTGTGTTACTTGTACTGCGTTCTCATCGGCAATTATAACTTTTCTGCCCACCCCAATGAATACTGTACATCTCTCTTTCCGAGTCACCTCTAAATATATGATGATCTACACGAAACTCTTGGAAGGTCTCCCTCCACATTACATCGCCCCGCACGAAGATCACAACCAGTTCTTCACTAATCTCTTTAATCTCGAAGTAAAGAATGAATATTTACGGTGTGAACTCAATGGTCTGTCCAAGGAATCTTGCCTCGGCAGACACAAGGTGCGTTGTTGGCCAACTGCCCTTAATACTGCTTCCAACGGTCATCAATAGCCGTTCTTGAACATGTTATTTCGAGAATGTTTGGTGCATGCGCGTAACGCTCCATATGCAGACGTTAGAAAAGCGCACGCCCTAGAAACGCTTTCGATAATTCTACGGAGTATTTTGAGCAAGAATCTCAGTGGATGGGAGGTTATGGAGATACTAGGAGGAGGCGTGGGTCAGAGCGATGATGTCTTTATGGTAGGCGCCAACAGAGTACTCGTCATCCGTTAATCACTCTTTCCATACAATCATAGACATTGACCGCCTTAGTGGACGACATAATCCAAGATGAAACGGCGCCGCGTATGTCCTTAGTGTCAATTTCCCCTCCTGTATCTGAACCCTGTCCTAGTCAGCGTCCGGCACCAGGGTTTGCAAGTCGCGCTCATATACATGTGTTCAATGAGGCAGCTTAGTCCAGGGGCATATTTTCTTCGTCGTGATATGTTTTTGTCAATCACTACGGTGAGTCCTGTTAGATGTCTACCTCCTATTGATCCAAGTCATGTGTTGTAGTTTATCAAAAGGTGTGGCACAGAACGATTTGTATCGGAAATTGCCCTCCTGCTAGCGATTCTTGCCAACTTCCATAAGTCTGATGCTGGGAGATTAAATCCTTATTTGAAGCACATCAGGTCAACTCAGGATGTAGAGCTTATGCGCAAGATATGCTGGGCAGTCAACAAGGAGCTTGTGATCTCAATCCAGTGTGTATCTCCTTTCCATAAACGTCTTTAGCAACGAGCATCTGTTGCAGAAGTTACAAGGGTATTTTTGATGACTCATTGAAATCGATATTCACGACAACACTTGGGTCTATGTTTGCTTCGGTACGCTCTAGCCGAACTATAGAGCCCCCGCGGGAATCGTTTAAGAATCAGTGGGTCTGGATATCTGTCACGAATCACCTTGCTGACGATTATACTTCAGACCTACGATAGAAGCTGTCTTCTTATTGCCAATATTTGAAATGCTACGCGCTAATCCTTTATTCCCGTCTGTCATAGTGGAAGACACACCTCTAGTCAGGGACTCATCTGGACCTTTTCCCCCACTACCTCATACTATTTTGACGTTATCGTCGTACATCCTTACTCACGCTACCTCGACTTCGTCACCACGTTCAATCTCTTATGCCAACCTTTCTCTTCATATCCTCCTTGGGTTGGTGGAAAATGACGGTGCCATGAGTGCGATGATACAGCCTTCTGCAAATGTTATTCCAATCTGTCGTCAGGTGAAATGACTTTCTACGACGGTCTTGTTCTCCAAACTAATATCATTTGAAAGAGATTGCCACATTTACCAGTCATCCAACCTAGTCGGCCAACGATCTGTGCACTACTGGATTGCTGTGTACTCTGGCTACGCCACAATCTTCACAAACGTCTTGAGGTGTACTGTTACATGTATGAATTTCGATTAATCTACTTTCTTCTCTAATGACGGTCAATTTCCAAGAAACTGTATCCAAATATGCTATCGTGTGGTGTGGTCTCTTCAGGATAGTCATTTACGCTTAGGTCCGTAATGCTCTGGATGAATCCAGGAATTCAATATTCAATATTCAATTATTCAAATCTTGTTTAGAATATGTCTGGAAGGAATTATGGGGTGCTCTTCTTGGATTGTTGAGCTTTCTCGCCACCAAGATCGACAGCATTGACACCACTGGTGGAGTTGAACAAATCGTGCGCGAGGTATGAGACGCTATTTGCTTTTTTGGACATACTCAGCCTTCCTCAATCTGTGAAGACCATAGTCTTGTTGGACCTCGCTTTGATCAAGTCTGATAGGTATATGCCATCCCCACAAGCTCTCCATGAATTTATTGTACGTGTTGCCATAGGTTTCAGGTTTCCGGATAAAGGTTCATTTTGAAAAACTAGTACGAGCTCATTCGGTCCGCATCAATTCTTAGGAGCCAGGAATCGCTCTTAAAGTCCTTAATGGTGGTACCACAGCAAAACCCATGTCAAGTGACTTGGATCAAGAGGTCAACAGAAGCATTGACGTCAATCATAGAGCTCGTGGAATTTTACCAAGGTAAGGTAGTTAAAGCGAGTGCACGGACGGCAAAGGCAGCGATGAGTGTCGTAGCAAGGGAAATTGAAACAGATGGATTGTACACAGCAAAGAGAGTATGTGAACCACAACCTCCGTGAGTGAAATTATTTATTTGTGAAAGCCGGCTGACGGAATGTCGGAATCGTCGCGGAATTCCGTCCCCAGAGGCCGTTCCGACGATGTTCTCGAGTTTTCCCGATATGGATGTACTGACGGGCTGGCCCTGATGCCATAATCATAATGATGATGTCAAAGGCCAAAAAAACTTTTTGTCTCGCTGAATAGAGCAACTAGCGCTGGCTGATGTCGCGTTGACCCCTTGTCATTCTGGTCGTTCAAAACATGGAGAATTATGTTTCGGTTTTGTTCCCTTTTAAACAAACAAAACCTCCTTCAGGGAGTCTAGTTTCTCTCCAACGCCTTATCTCATCAAACCCTCATTAAAGTCTTTACTCGGTGAATGGGGATGGTACAAGTTCTCGCGAGACGTACCCCCTTTACTCATTCCACCTTTCTTGCGTTCCTCTCCTGCCCCCACTATGGCTTTAGCCTTGCGCTATGCCTTGCGGGCTCTTCCCTATTCACTCACCTTCGCTCGCCAGTCTCGAGGACTGGCGACGATTCATCCTCAGACCTCGCTTTTTGCACCTATCGACACTTTTTCAGAACGTCATATCGGACCGGACGATGATGAAGCATCTTTTATGCTCTCTAAATTGGGGTACAAGTCAATGAATGCGTTTGTTGAAGCTACCGTGCCGCCCAAAATTCGCATCCCAGCCAACTCCCTTGACAGTACCTCGATTCCAGCTCTTAGCGAGACGGAGTTGTATGCAAGAGCAAAAGAGCTGGGGACCCAGAACAAACCTTTCAAAAGCTATATAGGAATGGGATATCACACTGCAGTTGTGCCTCCCGTCATTCTTCGTAATGTAACTTCTTACACTTTGATCTTTCCACGCATTTTGGTGACTGAAAATATTCGATCAGATAATGGAAAACCCTGCATGGTATACTCCTTATACCCCTTATCAGCCTGAGATTGCACAGGGTATGTCGACGCATTGTCCACATGTCGCTTGCCCCCTGACTCAAAATATGTAGGGCGATTGGAGTCCCTTGTAAACTACCAAACCATGGTAATGTCTCTAACGTCGATGGATATAGCAAATGCGTCACTTCTCGACGAAGCTACTGCAGCGGCGGAAGGCATGGTGATGGCATTCGTATCAGCAAACCAGAAAAAACGAACATTTCTCGTTGATTCCGGTGTCTTACCCCAAACAATTTCGGTCCTACGTTTACGTGCTAAAGGTTTTGGTATCAACCTTGTCGTGCAAGATGCTTTTACCGCTTTAGAAGCGGAAAGTTTCCGTGAAGACCTTTGTGGTGTCCTTGTCCAATATCCCGACATTAATGGGTCCATCAAGGATTACTCCTCTCTTGCAGGTTCAGTGCATGCGGCAGGTGGTTTAGTAGTCGTTGCAACGGACCTGTTGGCCTTAGCACTGTTGAAACCTCCTGGCGAGTGGGGTGCAGACATCGTCCTAGGTAATTCTGCTCGTTTCGGTGTTCCTGCTGGTTATGGTGGCCCTCATGCGGCATTTTTTGCTGTCACGGATAAGCTCAAGAGGAAGATGCCCGGCCGTCTCATTGGCCGAAGTCGCGATGCCACTGGTCAGCCAGCTTACAGGTTGGCTTTGCAAAGTTTGTTTTATTGAGTTGTACTCTTTACACTTGAGGCTGACGCAACCATAGCGCGTGAACAACATATCCGTCGGGAAAAGGCTACTAGTAACATTTGCACCGCTCAAGCACTCCTTGCGAATATGGCTGCTATGTATGCTATCTATCATGGTGCAGCTGGCATACGTAGGATTGCCATCAAGGTTCATGGTTATACTCAGGCATTCAAATCCGCCATAGAATCTTTTGGTTACCAGGTCGAAAATACGTCATTTTTTGACACCCTCACCATCGATACCTCGTTAGCGGGCCCTGACGCGGTGTATAACGCTGCGCTTGCTGCCAACATTAATTTACGCAAGATTGATAAGAAGCGTGTCGGGGTCACATTCGATGAAAGTGCCAATCCGAATGACCTTGTCAACCTCGCCAATGTCTTTGCGTCTTCTGTAGGATCTGTTTCCCAAGTCAAACTCATGGACTTGAAACAGCCACTGCAATCTACCATTCCACCGCCTTTGCAGCGAACTTCTGAATTTCTTTCGCATCCTGTATTCAACAAGCACCATTCAGAGACCGAGATGCTGCGCTATATCAATCATCTTGCATCAAAGGACATCAGCCTCGTCCATAGTATGATTCCTCTTGGAAGTTGCACTATGAAGTTGAACAGCACCAGTAGCATGGTACCGCTCACATGGCCAGAGTTCAGCAATGTTCATCCATTTGCGCCTCGTGATCAGGTCATGGGCTACGAGACCATTATCAAGGTTGGTTCTCGGCTTTTTTTGTCTTGTTCAGTCAGCTGCTTGTCATGTTTACTCTTGCCTTGCCAGGAATTGGAACAAGATCTTTGCAAAGTCACCGGTTTCTACGCTGCTACTCTACAACCAAACTCAGGTGCCGCTGGAGAATACGCAGGCCTCTGTGTCATTCGTGCTTACCATGAATCACGGGACGAAAGCCATCGCAACATCTGCCTCATCCCTCTCAGCGCGCATGGTACTAATCCTGCTGTGAGTCACTTCTTTTGGTACCAACGCGCGACCTGATAAGTGCATAGTCCGCTGTGATGGCAGGTTTGAAGGTTGTGTCGGTGAAAGTTCTTGTCGATGGCAATTTAGACCTTCAAGACCTCAAAGCTAAGGCTGAATTGCATAAGGATAACCTCGCTGCATTTATGGTTCGTTTGCATCGTCAACAACAGGATGGCACTGCTATTTACAATGCCAACAGATAACATATCCCTCTACTTTTGGCGTCTTCGAGCCTGGTGTGCAAGATGTAAATAATATTATATTCAACATCTGGTTATGTCTCTGACGATGACATTTGGTACACAGGCTTGCAACATCATCCATGATAACGGCGGCCAAGTTTATCTCGATGGTGAGGGCTCATTGTTTGGCGTGAATACATATTCTAATTGCTTGCAGGTGCCAACCTGAATGCTCAAATTGGCCTCACTAATCCCGCTACTTGCGGAGGAGATGTCTGTCATTTGAATCTTCATAAAACCTTTGCTATGTGGGGTTTATATACCTGGCTATCTGAAAATACGATTAACTAACTTCAACCGTCAGCCCTCATGGAGGAGGTGGCCCTGGTGTTGGACCTATTTGTGTCGCGGAGCATCTTGCCCCTTTCCTACCCAGTCATCATGTACGGCCTGCTGTCAGCCCTCTGGCTATTGATGCAACGGCGGCAGCTCCCTTTGGCAGTGCTTCAGTTGCGCTTATCTCTTGGGCATACATCAAGATGCTGGGTGGTAACGGGCTCTGCGATTCCTCAAAGATAGCTCTACTCAATGCGAACTACATGGCGAGTCGTCTGTCGGGCCATTACAGCGTACGATATACAAATGAGAACAAGCGTGTTGCTCATGAACTCCTCATTGATCTGGGCGAGTTTACCAAGTCTGGATTAAAAGTTATGGATTTTGCCAAACGTCTGCAGGTATGAGTTATAGTCTTGTCCGTTGTGTATTATGGTTAATATTGGACAGGATTATGGGTTCCATCCTCCTACCTGCTCGTGGCCAACTCCTACCTGCATGTTGATCGAACCCACAGAGTCAGAGACACTTGAGGAGCTTGATAGGTATGGATTGTCGTTATGCTACGCTGGTGCATTCTTCTCAGTGTTGCAGATTTTGTGACGCGATGATTCAGATTCGGAGGGAAGCAGAAGATGTCGTGACTGGGAAACAACCAAGGGATAACAACCTCTTGACTAATGCTCCTCACACTATGACTGTGATCGCTTCTGATAAATGGGATCGGTATGTTTCGATGCACTGAGATGTTTTCACCGTCTAACTGTCTCCTTTGGCAGGCCTTATTCTCGTGAAAAAGCGGCATATCCCTTGCCATGGCTCAGGGAGAAGAAGTTTTGGCCAACAGTGTCTCGCATTGACGATGGTAGGGTTCCACAGAATTGTTTTGGATGTTTATCGGCTGAGATTATTGTTTTTTTTTCATTTTAGCTTACGGAGATTTGAATCTAGTTGTAAGTGTTTTCTACCTTGTATTTCGTGGAGCATTTGAATGAGCCATTTTTTGCACATAGTGTGATTGCCCTTCTGTAGAAGAACTGGCTTCTGCATAGATTTTTTTTTTTCATGTCGCTTATTTATTAACTTATATCCTTTGGGCTTTCTATTCCCCTAGACGGCCTTGCCCAGCCTCAGCGCCTTGCTCAACCATGCGCTTGTACGATGATTTAGATAGATAGGCTTTTCACGCACACGACACTTATACACAACACACCACATCTATGTATGTAGTAAATACATTATTCATTCATCGTTGCTCCCCCGCCCGCAAATCCTCCGGCAACGTTTTCCACAACTCTGGCAAGTAACGCTCCAACCGCTGCAGTACTTCTGCCTCCACCCGATCCCGTCTTGCAAACTTGATAAGAATACGAACAGTCTCGACATCAGGCAAGACGGTGTTGCCATTCTTGCCCATTTCGGCACACACGATCCTGGTCGCTTCGTTCAGGCGGTTCAATCGGCACAGACACTCTACCCTCGTGTTCCAATTATGCAGATTGAGGGAGAAGCGGTCGCGGGCGAGCTGCGCAAAGACCTTGTTTGCAATGTCCGTCGCTCGTGCATACCCGCATGCATCAAAGATGATACTAACACTGACATGATCAAAACGGCCCGAGAGGTACATGGTGTTCCAGACCCTGTACGCATCGCCAAAACACCCTAGACGCTGGTAAGTGTCCATGAGCTGATTCCAGACCTGCTCGTCGGGCGAGACGGCAGCGTCGAGAGTGAGAAAATCGTGTACGCGGCGGACGGTCGTGACGATCTCGTTGATGTGGTCGTGGGTAATGCGGGAGTGGAATCGGGAAGGGATGGAGCCGAGCTGCTTGAGGAGGATGGTGTATACCTCGACGGTGATTTCGAGACCGGCGTGACGCATGTCTTTGACGATATCAAAATATCTCCTTAGAGAGGGGATGGGGAGCTCGTTGTTGAAGGAGAGTTGACAGAAGGCGTTGAGGACGACTGCGTAGCCTTTTTCGTCGAGGGCAGATCGGAGGCCATGGTAAATGTCCAGGGCGTCGGCGATATTCGATGCACGGCGCATAAAGAGGACGATGATGGAGCTGGCGTTCTTTTTGTCGATACCGATGTGGAAGGTTTCGATATCGTCCAGGAGCTCTTTTGCAATGTCAAAGTACTTGTCGAGGTTTTCAGAGTTGGCCATGGCTTGGAGCAAGGTATTGTAAATGGTGGAATCAGGACCGGGAGCATGTTCGTTCAAGCTCTCCTTGGTCTTTGAGTATGGGGGTGCGACAGCTGCGAGGTCGCGGTAAATGGCAAGAGCCTTGTCTAGGTTTTTGTCGGTGGGAGACCGACAAAGTGTTTTGATTATGGGATGGACCAAGCCAGCGTCGGGGACAATTCCAACGGTTTTTGACTGGTCGTATATTGATAGAGCATTGTCAAGGGATCCAGCTCGAACGTTGTTCATGATCAGCAAGGAATACTGGTCCACAGAGGGTGGGACGTTGAATTTTTTCTGGACGAGTTGCATGTCGTCGAGGGTAGTTGAATGGCGGAGTATGGCGCGGAAGAGCTGAGGAACTGGGTCGCACCCTTTTGGCTGGATGACCTGAAAATAGTGGTCAATCGCCTTTTCGATGCCTTTGGAGCGCGAAATGCTGGCGAGTTCATCCTTCCACTCTGGGTCCTTTTGAGTGACCTGAAAGCGACGACGGTATTCTTGCCTGATACTCTTTGCGCGCTGGTGAGATTTGCGGTCTGCATATGAATTGTATAGCAGGTCATCAAGAGAGGCATCGTATGGGAGGTCCTCGAGTTTCATATCGTTGAACATGGAAGTGAAGTCTGCAAGAGGGGGTATTTGCTGTTCCTGGGTGGCAAGAGCCCAGCGGGAACGGATGAGATACTTGTAGGTTTGGTTGGAGGGCTTGCATCCTGTCTCGCGCATAGTGGAGATGACCTGGCGGAGGTATTTAAAGTGGGAACGGTGCTCGCAGGCGTCGAGAAAGATGTGGAACTGGTGTTGGGTGGGGGTGAATGGGACTTGACGCAAGGGCATACTGCGAAGCCAGCGGTAGATGGTGTGATCAGAGGCATGGTTGATGAGGGCGCGGATGATGAGGGTGTGAATGTCGATAGTGACTGGGATGGCAAAGACGGAGGGCATGTGAGTGAGGATCTCTTCGATGCGCTGGATGTCTGTTGGACGTGCGGACGAAGCGAGGACATGGAGAAGCTGGAGGAGATGGTGGCGCTCGAGAGTCGGCACGGGCGGTGCACTTGAACTGGAAGGAGACGTTTGGAGAGCAGACACGAGTTTTGGGTAAATGTCGTGAATTGCAGATAGCGACTCGAGCCGTCCGATGAGCGACGAGCTAATGACTCCAACGAGCGACGAGCTATTGACTCCAACATCGCTTACACGTCGCCCAAAAAATCTTAGACCGCGCGAAAGCATCGACCGCGTAAAAGCATCGACCGCGCGAAAGCATCGTCCGCGCAAAAGCCATCAACAAGTCATCCCCCGTGAGAAAACACTTCACCCCTACCACCACCACCATGTCAGACAAAATCCGCGAGTTTCTCGACGTCCCTCACCAGTTTCTTCGCGATGGCAACCAGGTATTCACTAAACTTCATCCAACCTTCCCCACCTCACATCCTCCAGTTCATGACCCGTTGCACCAAACCCTCCCAGACTGGTACGTCTCACCCCTCACCACTGCCACGTCTCTCTGACACGCTTTCCAGAGTTTACTCAAATATCCAAGGCCGTCGCTATCGGCTTTGGCATCATGGGCTTCATTGGCTACTTTGTAAAGCTCATCCACATCCCAATGTACGTATACGTCTCTCGTATCCACACCCTCACTGACTTTTGACATCCAGAAACAACATCCTTGTGTATGTCCCCTTCTGCCTCTCACCACTCTATCGACTCACACACACCCAGTGGAGGTGCATAAGCTTGTAACATACCCCTCCCGCATTGCATTTCGTGTAATTCTACGTCCATGTACCAACGAGCAGCAACCCAAATCTAGACGTGGGCTTTGCCAACTCCACCGCAGGCTCAAACTGCCCCTCCTGTGCTGCCGCAACTCCAAACCGCAACAGTGCTGAGATCGAAGGTATCGACACCTGTTGTGGCAAAAGTGTAGCGAAAAGTGTTTGTGTTCGTAAAAGTCCATCTGCGGCGCTTTCGTGAACAGTGTCCAGTTCAACGTCCCTTGGGAGCTAGGGAATATAAGCAGTCATTCCTCTAAACAAACAACCCGTAGACTGACATTTTCCTGGAGGCGTTTCTCTAGTTGTCTCGAAAGCTCGTCCTCACCGTGTAGTGTTACAAGCTTTTGAAGAAAAGCCATATCATACAGTGATTGTACATTGCCCTCGTCCCAGTCATCGCTTGTCAGTTCAGTGATCAGGTGTTCTAGCGTAGCCTTGTGTTGCCACGTCTGATTTCGTAGAGTCCCCAATTCCTGTATCGAGGAAGACAGCGCAAGCAGGGACTGGACAAGTTCAGGAGAAGGCCCAGAGGGCTTCAGCGATGCTATGGATGGTCAAAGTTTTCCGACTCGAGTGTAAAAAAAAAGCATACCGTACCTGCGAGTGCAGGGTGTACTGGACGCCGAGCGAGACGGTGTTCGCGTACAATCCTAGACACCGTATTCGTTCGCCAACGATCCACAACGCGGATATGCAACGCAGCAGTTGTTTCGCGGAAATCTATCAACAATATTCAGGCGCGCCGTTCAATCCCAAGTCCAAATTCTATTCACCTTGCAAAACAGACGGCTGACATCCAATCTCCGAGATGAAAGACGACGTCGTCGAAAGTTCGTTTGATACACGGCTGATAAACACCAAAACATCGGTGTTCGACACGACGGTCTTGTCCAATCTTTCAATGACATTCGCACATAGTGCATCGGCGTCTGGCCTATACGTCTCTTCAAGCTGCTCTACCAATTCTCGTGACTCGTCGCCAGCCATGACATGAGCAAGGTCCTGCCGAATCGTTCGCGCGCAACTTTCTAAAGTAGCCAAAACATCATCCAGCAGCGCCGTTCGACCAACGAGTTGCCGATGCAGCGAGCTTGTGTATTTTTGAAAAGAGGTATCTACTGAGCCTAGCCCAGATTGTGAAGAGTTGGGTATTGGTGGTGCCTGGAATAAAAAGCTGACTAGCGATGTTTCTGATCGAAAAAAAAAATTGAGTGAGTGATTACATTCAAAGTAACATGAACTAGCACCTTTATGCTTGACTTTGCTGTTTTCCGTCAACGACAACAAAGTCGAGTCTAGGCGCTCGCCGAAAGAATCTATACTTTCCGCAAGTTTCATCCTCCAGATCTCTGCAACCCGCTGCCGACACGACTCGTCAAGAATCTTTGTCATTTCCGAAATCTCGCTCTTCTCGAGCCCTGATGTCGGTAACCATTGTAGCACAGAAGCTCGGACACTCCAAAGCTCCTTGACAGTTTGCAAATCGGCAAACCATCTCGATACAGCCTGTTGGAAGCTTGCAATAGATTCTTGGAACCACTCGTCGAGTTTTTGGGTGAATTGTGAAGATTCGATAGTGGAGGATGAGGAATTGAGGTCGACGTAGGGTTTGTATGATCTTAGATCAGGTGGAAGGAGCAGGAAGTGGGTGGAAGAAGGTAAAGTAGTGAGTAGGGATTGTGTAGTCAAATAAAGATCCGTCGAGTGCGCTTGTGTCGCATCGAGCGAGTCCGATTGGATGTGTTCTAAAACACGCCGTATTAGAGAGTGGGATTCGTCCCCTTCTCGAAATATAGTTCTTGCGGTTTTGACAGTCCGACAAATAGCATCCAGGGCCGTATGCGTCGCTTCTTTGATTTCTTTGACAGGTCGTCTACGAAAGTCTGATGGTATGGCGGCGTTAGGCTGCGCTGAGCCATTCGGTTTTTTCGAGTCGGAATCGTACTTCCATGCGAGTGAGCTATGTAATGTTTTTGACCGTTGCGCCAGAAAAACAGAAAGACTTTCCGTTAGAGGTCTGGAGTCTAAAAGATGTAGAGTGAGCAGTATCGCACATGTATCCTGCTGGAGCCCTCAGAAAAATGACAAAAGACCGGATGAATGCATGATATTACCTCTGGAGAGGAATCATATTCCCGCAGGGAAAGCGTCGCTTTATGGATGATCTGCGAGCGAAATTGCGCTACAGTATCCCACTGTCTCTGAACAAGCGGGAACTCGTCCTAGCAGTTCGCGTTAGACCCTGCGTAATTCAAAATCGTACAATTTCACACACTAGGACGCGTACGCCTTGACTACTCCATGTGACGTCTTGTTCGTCTTCCCGGACAAGCGCACGATGTACTACTCGGGCTAGAAGAAACAACCAAGCAGCCGTAAAGTACTTCTTTCGTTCGATGAGCCGCCATAGGTATTCCGGCGCGTCTAAAAGCAGCTTTATGTGCGCCGAGAGGAGCTGCAAAGTATGTAGATGTGCATCTGCGTTCACACCTCAGCAACGACTTTTCATAAACGAATGAAGTACACAAACCATTTCCACTTTTGAGGGAAGATTGTTGCGGCAATGGAGGTTCTTCTTGTGATAATATCGTCTCCCTTGTCTGTTCCAGAGCTTGCTTTACACGCTGGGCAGACGTTGCGATTGCAATAATGGACGTCGAAGCTTGCAAAAGGTCGCGGTAACGTTCTCTACACTTTCAAAAATCCAATCGTAATACATGAATTGTTTTTTTTTTTTCCTGGGCTGGGAAGCCACGCACCCGACCATGAGACGGAGTTCTTCCTGCTTCGCATCTGCGTCCGCTCTATGTATACATACACACAAAATTAGCACAATTCATATAAACGTGCGCCGGGAGATTGGGTTTGCGGCGTACCTCAATCGTTGTTGCATGAACTTCACCTCGGAAATGGTGTGTTTTGTGAATAACTCGTCCGGGTCAGCATCAGTGCTGGGAGCGTCATCGGTCAGTGACGTTTTAGAGACGGGCATGGACACAGTTCGATTGGCCCTACTCGAGTACTGCTTCTCGAGGGGATGTGGAAGTGAAACGTGGCCATTTGCTATTGCCGGTGCAGAGGTGCTAGGAGAAATAGCAGACAACTGTAGAGACATGGTATTCACAGGACGTGACGATCCTCAACCACGTCTGGTATCCTGAATTATCTCCTTACATAATCAACAATACCACTATAACGCTGGGAAACGCCTTAGTAGTTATTCGAGAGTTAGTTTAGAACATGAAAAGCATTAAGATTGCTCAAAGCAAGTTAACATAACTAAAGACACGGAGAGGTACAGCTGCAATACTATCGGTTTTCGTCTGCTTGTCCTTTCGAGTCCGAGGCATCGCTGCCTACAGATTTTTGTCGCTCAGTATTCGCAGATTTGGGAGGCCCGGTGGCTGCTTGAGGCGGAATGCGAGGTGCGTTCATAGGTGTGGATGATGAGCCACCCACGGGTGATGCTGAATTGGCAAGTCGTTGGTCAAGAGCTTTTAATGCCAGTGCTCTGCAAAGTTTCAAGTATCATGTAGTAGATGAAAGTGTTGTTGTGCATACCTGCGACGTTCCGCCTCTGCTCGAGCGGAACCGGGTACTTGATTGTAAGACCCAATTTCAACGTCGCCAATTGAAGTAGGGATCAAATGGAATCGAGTTGCTAAATTAAAGACAAAGGTACCCAGATAGGTCAATGGTTTGCTGAAGAAAGAGAGATCAACAGAATTCAGCTGTTTGAGGCAGAACTTACTGAAGGAGTGGAGGGAACCAAGAGACTAGCGAAAATGTTTCGCTTCGGTCACCATATGTGACAGTACCACCTATCGTGTCGCCACTGTGTTTCTTGTAGAAACGGAGATACACCCAGCCAACAAACCACCCGAATTGGATAACAATCCACGGACACTGGAAGCCCACAATACACAGAACGGTCGACAACGTGAGGTAAGCCATAGGCAATGTCTGAAAACGAGTAAGAAACAAAAACCCAGGAACACCTGTATTTAACCTTGACGCGAGTCTTGATAAATCCAAATAGTTGGACCTGATGTTCTGGAATTAATTGTGTAAAGGCTACCAGAATCGCAATCTGGAGTGCCATTTGGCCGTGATACTTCATTCCGTAACTGCAAAAACCATTCTGGTGATTATAAAAACAAAAAGGCTACATTTGCTCACAGGAAAAGGTCGGCATTTCTAGTCGCGACGAATTCAATCCAATTCAAAGCAAATGCGATGATGTTTGAAAAAGCGACTGAAACAACTATAAACTTGAGCGTCTCTATACTCCCCCATAGTCTTTCCAGATATTTAAGGGACGCTGGCACAAAAATCATAGTTGCAACAAACTGAGCAATATCAGAAATGGACATGCCGCAGCAAGGTGAGAATAACACACCTCCCATACCGAAGTCTCTACAAACATCGACGTTACAAGTGTCCATGGATGAAACAGAGCTGTCCCAGGGACTACTAGCAGCCAGTCAGCAGCCTCCGCTTCCCAACCTTTCCAGAATGACCAGCCATAGAAGCCGGAAGATATGATCGTAGCCGCAGTGAAAATACGGGTAACGAGGGGTATAGACTGTAGCAAAACCAGCGGGGAAGATAAGACAGCCATTGATGTCGCCGCCGCAAGGGACACAAGGTCAAATCGGGAGGAGGAGGACGGGAGACAACTTATTGGGTCGGTGTCTTGTTAGTTTGAGCACGTGCTGATTCCTTTTCCAGCATCGTGGATGCCAGATCACTCTTTCCTCTGAATCTCTACCACACCCTTCACTACTTTCATATGTCGGCTTACGACATACGCCCTGGTGGCTCCCTCAAGTTGAAGGGTGGAGTAGCTGAGGGCGGAATTGTGAAAAAGTAAGGTCAAATTTGTGAATATGCTGTGTGCAGATTTGACATCATCAACTAGGAAGAAAAAGTCCAAATCAAAAGTTGACTCTGAGAAGAATGAAGATCGCGAGAAAGTAAAGAAACTCCTTTTTAGTGAAGATAAATCCAGCGAGTCTCCCTCTGGCAGCGGTAGCAATTCTCCTGCTCCGAGTGGCAGCTCATCAAGGAAGACAGAGGCTGAGAAACGTTTTGAAGAGGTGCAGAAGCGCAGAGTACGTCTGAGTATTTTTACAGACGTAGTTTTGTGCTGTATTGTCTAATTCCGATACACAGCTCGCAGAACGCGTCGCCAAATTGGCCAGCAAGACACATAAGGAGCGTGTCAGCGAGTTTAATAAACATCTGGAGACTCTCAGCGAGCACCATGATATTCCCAAGGTAATTTGCTGTTTTTCACTCGTAACACTGAACCTCACGCATTTTTGGAAACAGGTTGGCCCAGGATAAGGCCTGCACGTTTTACGCTTTCGGTGTACCGTGTCTGGGTATTACACTCACATCAAGGGTTTTTGTTTCCTATTCCCTACGGCATCAGGACGTTCTATCTCGATCCTGGACTGATATCATAATAAGAAGGTCTATAACAGGTCTTATCAGGGTTGAACACGGCGTGTCGGAATAAAGCTTATGTATTGTAGTAATAATATTTGTTCCACTTGAAAATTCAATTGTGGCCATTGGTTCACTTGACGCCGACCCTCATCGTTCTCCATATCAACTTGTCGCGTTGATGGCGACAAGTACATCTACCATACCAAGAAGCCACATCTGTCCGCCGTCGGACGCAACGCATCCTTCCGGGCGCTGGGAAACGTTGTTTGTCTATTCATTCATCTGTAGATTCACCAACCTCCGCGACAAGCTCGATGGTCTCGAATCACCGATGGAGTGCGCCTTTTCGTGTCATTGACGGCTCGCCCGCTGACGTGTCTATTTCATCGGGGTTGTATTACGTCTAGCTTGGAGGATGCAATTCTCTCCCAAGAGCCTAACGAGATACTCAGCCAAGTCCTTCAACACTTCATCCTCAACCTTAAGCCTCAAACGCGTAATTTGAGGTGAGGGATCACACTCTTCCGTTGATCTATCTCTATGGAAGACTGAATCGACGCCGCATAACGCCAGTACAGATCAAATAGCTACTACTGTAGCTTCCGTCCTTGCGGAGTACTTCAAGACTTCTGAGCGTACTGTTTTTTGGAACGACGATCTTCAAAGGAACGTGGACCCTTTCGAAAGCCTTGAGGGTGGTTTATTCACCGCGAGCTGGGATTTTAAGGTACGTGTTCATGGACACGAACTATCCACACATCATTCACGATTACTATGTGACATTTAACCTTTTCTAGCTCAAAATTCTCCGCCAGCTTGTTGAACTGCAGCTCTGCCATAATGCAGACATAAAGGCCACGATCGATCGCGCGTGGGGCGTGTCGCAGAGCAAACACAAGAAAAAGGATGCCACAACTGCACCACCCGAACCTTCTGACCCGAAAAGTCTAGCAAAGCTCCAGCTGGTCCCCATTGGTCAGGATTCGAAACGCACGCGTTACTGGGTGGGAGATGGTCCGTGCACGTTCCTTTACAGTTCTTTCCCCCCTTCATCCCCTATTTGCTTATATTTACGAGGTCCTAAATTTCGCCTTTGAACCCCATTGCATCGGTCATTGCCGCTTGGTGTTAGATTCCTGATGACTCTTTTTTCGGTCTACGACAGATTCGCCACGCGTTTTCACCTCAACAAATCCTTGGAAAGTCACCTCAACCTTTAACGCGGTTTCAACCACGCGAGATGAGTATATAGCCCTGATAGAGAGCCTGAAGGCGTCAAAACCTTCAGAAATCAAGAAAGGCGAAAAACGGTCACGATTTGACGCCGCTCATATCAAGCTCATTGCTACACTTGAAGGCCGAATTGAGACCATCGACGAGGAACTAGCGGTGAGCAATTGTCATGTTTGATAGAAAACCAATGAGATAGCCGCTCCGGCAAATCCATTCTTCTTCCATGTGTTTTTTGATCTAGAAAGGTTGATTGACTACCCTATTTTTCATCCAGCGCGTGGCGAAGGTACGAAGAAGGATTGAACAACGTGAATTACGTGAACAGCGCAAGCTGTTGTTGGCCCAGGCGGCGGAAGTTCGTGAGACACGAACACGTCGGCAAGCCCAGCGACCGGACTATGTGTACGCCAATACTTATGATAGCGAGGCAAGAGTCACAACCTCTATCATTATCATTCATTGAGCTGATAAACCAATTTGAAAGGAGGATCCTGACGAGTACACATATCAAGAGGAGGATGTGCAGGATGAGGAATTTGATGAGGACGATTTCCTCAATTTCCGCGATGTGCCGAATGGTTCACACAGGCGCCGCAATGCGGCTTTTTCGGGCGAACGGCGACGCTCGACACGTACGGCCGCCGCAAAACTGAATAGTAATGGCAAGCGCGAATCATCAGCTGAGTCATGGAGTCACTGGCGCGGAGAACGGCGGTCATCTCGGCTAGCTCCAGAAACCAACCTGGATGCAAATCGAACAAAACGAGCTCGCACAGAAGACAGTACTTTGAGTACTAATTCTGCTGAAGCAGCGTCTGCCTCGACAGCTAGCGTGGCTCAGAATGGTATCAAGCTGAAGAATTCTGGAGCAGCTGCACTGAAGCCAAATGAAATTGCACTGGAGCAAATAGCAGGGAAAAAGAAATCAAAGTTTTGGGTGTATGCTGTCGAGCCAATACCCAATTCATCACATCCTGCCGAGGACGAGCCGATACATGGTGCAGCAAGAATCAATGGTAACAGTAGCCTCAATGGTGATGACCCATATCAGCTTGCTTCCTTGCCTCCCCAGCCTGAAAATGACACGAAAATGGACTTGGACAGCCTGGAAGGCAGTTTATCACCGTTGAACTCGTAGTTTTCTGTGACTGGATATTCAATTTCGTTTCTTATCTCCTCATGTCCATATCTACATACGCATTATCAATACTACAACACGACAAGATACCACTGTAGTTTGAATCACGATCAGTCATTTTGGAACGCGTCATCCAATCAGAACGCTTGATCTCAAGTCTAACCCGAGTATCAACTTGGTTTCACCTCACTTCCATGCTACCCAGAAGGGCAGCCTCCATTGTCTCCACTTCCGCCCACAGACTCTTTCGCTGCCGCGCCTGCCACCGCTTAACGTCCTTCCGATCGCTCGCTACTCAGACCAAATTTTCGACCATCCCTGCATCACCAGACGATGTCGCCCTCGTTTCCCTCTTCGACCATCCAAGTTCGACCTTCAAACGCTCTCCTCTCTCCACAACAGGGCTGTTTGGTCATCCGTCACTCGCCTATCCCGATGCTCTCATATCACTAGCCGATGCAACATTGGTTCGCGCTCAATTACTAACGGATCGTATTCTACGTGCCCGGGAATCCCGAGACGAGCTCCTGAAGGTTGTAAAAAATTTGGACAGACTCAGCGATATGTTGTGCAGTGTCACAGATCTCTCAGAGCTCATTCGAAACGCTCATCCAGACCCTATGTGGGTCAGAGCAGCAGAACATGCATACGATACTCTTTGTGAATTCATGAATGTTCTTAATACTCATGTCGGGTTGTATGAGGTATGTTAGTACCTTCGCTATCTACTCTACATCATTTCCACACATATGCATAGGTCTTGAAAGCTGTCATGACAGATCCTTCCATTGTGTCGACGCTGAGCCCTGAGGCCTACAAAACCGCCCTGATATTCTGGCTCGACTTTGAAAAGTCAGCAATAGACCTCCCATCCGCTCAACGAAAAAAGTTCGTGTCGTTGTCATCTGACATACTGGCGCTTGGTCGAGAATTCTTGAACCAGGCCAATTCTGCCCGCCCACCTGCTTCCATAAAACCCTCTGAACTATCGGGCCTTAAGGACATGGGAATGGGGGTTAGATTGAAGCTTCAAGCTCAGTTCACCCAGCGCGATCTACTTGTTTATCCAGGTTCTCTGCAAGCACAAATGATCATGCGTTCTGCTCCTTCAGAAGAACCGCGGCGGCGGTTATACATTGCGGCAAATTCAAGTACACCGGAGCAGATACAAATATTAGAGAAGTTGTTACGGACTCGTGGTGAACTAGCAAATCTTGTTGGGAAAGAGAGTTATGCAGCCATGACCCTAGGTGATAAAATGGCGAAGACGCCAGGTATGTCTGCTCTTCATCTGATTTTTTGTGCTCTGTAAACATCTATTTTCAGCTAATGTACTTTATTTTCTCGACGCATTAATGGATCATACCCGGCCATTTGCACAAAAGGCTCTTCAGGCGCTGCAGGCGCGAAAACAAGCCCACCAAGGAACCTCCATACTTCCTGTTATCGAAGCATGGGACCGCGATTTCTACTGTCCTCCGGAGGCGCCTGCACCTCCAATACCACTTCCACCACTCACGGTTGGCACTGTGTTTATGGGATTATCTCGATTGTTTCGACATTTATATGGCATCTCATTACGACCTGCTGATGCAACTTCAGGAGAGGTGTGGCATTCTGATGTGCACAAACTAGAAGTAGTTGACGAGGAAAAGGGTGTTATTGGGTGGATATATGCTGACCTGTTTGCGCGAAGAGGGAAACCGACCGGCGCGGCCCACTACACCGTTCGTTGCTCACGGAGAACCGATGATGACGATGAGGTAGGTGACGGGACTGTCGAGGGGCAGGAGCACCGTATTCTTGAGTCACAGCATTTTGAGGCTGTCAAGCGTCATCGGTTACCTGGTCAAGATGGAGTATATCAGCTTCCTGTCGTGGCTCTTGTCTGCGAGTTTACGCGACCGTCGATTACACGCGGTCCTACGGTATTGCCTTGGCATGACGTCACGACGTTATTCCATGAAATGGGGCATGCAATGCATTGTGAGTTCACTTGCTTCAAAGCTAGAGATTGTTATTCTCATTCCTTCCTAAAGCAATGATTGGGCGTACCGAATACCAAAATGTCTCTGGCACACGCTGTCCCACGGACTTTGTTGAACTTCCCTCAATATTGATGGAACATTTCCTCAACTCATCAATAGTTTTATCCCTCTTTGACCTCGAGGGGACCACCGCCGTGCGCCAAATTGGCAAACAACACGCCGATCCATGTAATTCCATCGACACATATACCCAAATCCTCCTCGGCACCATAGACCAAATTTACCACTCTCCTGTCGTACATTCGCAGGACTTCGACTCGACCGCCGAGCTTGCGAAACTACATAATACGCGTGGGCTCATTCCTTACGTTCCTGGGACATCGTTCCAGACCCAGTTTGGACATCTCTTTGGATATGGTGCGACGTACTACTCGTACCTCTTTGACCTTGCCATCGCTTCACGGGTATGGCAGAACGTCTTCTCGGAAGATCCACTCAATCGGGAGACGGGAGAGAAGTATAGGTATGAGGTCCTACGGTTCGGAGGCGGGAAGGATCCTTGGAAGATGGTGAGTACGCTTCTTTCCGCTCCGGAGTTGGAAGATGGGGATGCAGAGGCGATGCGGGAAGTTGGCAGATGGAAGATTGAGGATGAGGTTGGACACCCTGGAAGACATTGATTCGTATCTGGAGTTAATGAATCAGAGTTGTCAATGAAGTGGTTCAATGCAAAGCAAATTCAACTAGTGCATGAGTAAGCCGAGAAAGAGTCAAAATGTACTTATAAGATGTCAAAGCATAGATGACAAAGATGACATAGACGACGGCATAGACAGCATAATAAATTATGAGATAGGATCAATAGTGAATGTGTGGATGATGGATGAGTAGATGGCTGTGTGACTAGTGGTGACGTGCAGGTCAAAGAGGAGCTGAATCCATAGTTCGAACCATCTTTAAATGAAGATTAGGACGAAGAAATAAATAAAAAGCACGAATGGCAGAACTTACTATGCAAAAAGATCGTCCTTTCGAAGCTCGAGAGCTAATCTCTGGGCTTTCTCGCATGCCTCCCGAAACTCTTTCTCCTTCTCTTGCCTGGTCTTGCCTTGAAAAGTAAGGGAAGAAATGGTATTCAGCAACGGTAGATCGGCATTATCTGAGAAGCCGAAGGACGCATTGTTGCATTCGGAGCCAGCGTTATGCTTCCCGAAAATGTTGGAATTATCTCTCTCGAAAGCGGATTCTAAGATATCCCAAGTCTGGGGTACTGCGTCATGATTGACTATCGAGGGGTTTGAAAGGCCGAAAGAGCTTTCAAATCCATTCGCCGACCGAGAAAACTGTGAGGACACTTGGAAGTTTACCAAATCTTGCGCCAAAGGTCTAGGTAGAAGTTCTACGAAGGTATGGTCATAATATAGTCCATGCCACAATGAAAACGGCCTTACCTTGCTCTACAAAGTTCACCAAGGGATTTGGTTGTCTTAGGTTGTCCGTCGACAAAGACAATTTATCAGTCCAGTTGAAATCAAACTCGTTCCAAGGCGCATTCAAAACGGAGGGAATGTCGGCCACCTCCGTTGTTGGTGGTTCAAATGTTTGTTCGGAGAGATCAGGTGCAGCTATTGAAAGATATCATATCGAGCCATAGTAATGCAATTGGACGCTTACTGGAACATACTTCGATGGGAGGCTCGCGCTGAAAGTCAGACAAACTGCCCAGTTCCACCGAGAATTCAGAAGGACTGATTTCAACAACCTCTGGTTGCCGAAACCAGCCATCAAAGGATATTTCATTGAACAAAAGATTGTTGGGGAGAGGAAGGGGATCAGAAACGGTTTGCAATTGGGGGGGCCCGGATAATTGACGTGGGGATTTGGAAATGTTCCGACTAAGATCAGATTCGGATAGAGAACGCTTACGACTTGACATCACGGGAGCGTAAGAAGATGGAGATAAAGAGTCAGTGGGTTGAGTGATTTGTAAGGGATCGTCCACAGAGGGTGCAGGGGAGGGTAAATCATTGGGGAAAGCAAGACTTTGAGAAGGTGAAGCATCCAACCTATAACGTTGTCAGCAGCTGAGGATGATTAATGAACAGAAATTCAATGCCTTGTATATTTTTTTGGTCTGCTTTGCTCGTCCGCATCAAAGTCAGCCGCCTCCTTAACTAACGAATTCCGACGTTTTCGACTGATCATCAATATGGGCTGAGTATCGATGCTGTCAACCTCGTCATCGAAAGGACTGGACAATGAGCGTACAGGCTCAGGTGATCCAGCGGGTGATAGATAAGGATATCTGTCCTTGGATTGTACTTGACAGATTCGGGCAATCTTCGCCTGGACTTTTGTCTCTGGCGTCTGATCTTTAACAGCCGCAGCTAGCTTGGTCACCAATGACGTTTCGTCGAATTTGTCGCGGTAAAGATCCTTCGCATTTTTTAGTATAGAGATGAGGGCATGCTCTGCACCTTGACATAGAGATAGCTTCTCATCATTGGCATAGAACCGGGTGGCAGCATCGACAATGTCAATGCGTTTATTTGAAAAGTGGACTTTTCGTGCCGCGTTCCAACCAATACGTTTCCGAACGTCAATGAACCAGTGATCGATGTCTTTGCGGGCAGCTCCCGATTCTCGAGCAATCGTGTCTCGAACATGCGGAGAGGGATATGGATTGTGTATGTTCCTCACGAGCCAGTCATGCGCGTGTCTGACGTAGGTAGCCATCGGAGAAGCGCCAGAGGCGTTAGACGGGGAGATCAGGATCTCGTCAGTAACTGAAGACGCTTCTTCTTTGAGGAGAGACGCCAAAAGCCGTTCGGACAGGTCCTCTAGTTCCAGGAAGCTCTTGGTCACGATGACAACCCTCTCCGATAAAGCATAAGCAGTGGTTATCGTGCGAGACTGTAGGGAACTCCTTTGAAGAGCATTGTGTAAGTCGTCAACTAGGGCCGTCCACCGCTTGCTGAAGTTGTTGAGGGAGGAACGGGTGATGAAAGGTTCCAAGAGTTCATTTTCAAAGGTTGAGATGCGTTCAAGAAACTGAGCGTCAGCATCGTTGCCGGCTGCGATACGAGGCATACCAGATAACACGACAAGAGTCAGGGAAATATTGAATATTATAAGCCCACTGTGCTCAAATCACCAAATTGAATCATCCATTGTGCTTACATAATTATATCATCCATTGGATGTTAGGCTCAACTCAGCTGCAGCCATCCCACTATGGCGACTACAGCATGTCACGAAAACTCTCTGCATAGATTGTTGTCTACAGTCAGTAATAGCGCGAACTTCTTGGCATCGCTCAAACAATTTGCGTTGTCGGATAGCGAAGTTGGCTTACCTTCTGAAGTATCCGATACGCTACTTCAAATTCTGAAGAAAGCCAGATTACCCCGTCACGATGTTGAATCTCTTTCCTCTTCCCCTCTTATGCATCAACTGTCGGAAACACGACGAGCAGCAGCGGAGCTACGCGATGCATGTGCAGCGCGGATACCCACTTTTCAAAACGACCCCGCAATGGATGAATCCTGGTCCGTCGCGCATGTTGAACAATTCTACTCGTGGGCGGAAGATGCTCTTATCCGTGCGCGTAATACGGTCTTCAAACAAAGGGCTATCCAGCAACTCCATCCCTCAGTTGAATATCGAAAAGAATATGGAAGAGAGAAAAAGCCTGTTTTTCATTACGTAGGTCTTGTCCTTGTCCTGACGATAACATGAAGATTTGAACATCGTACAGGAATATACGCCACTTTTGGATAAATATTTTGAATACAATGCTTACCCCTCTGCACCTGATAGAGCAGTTCTGGCAAGAAAATCCATGATGACACCCCGACAGATTGAAGTTTGGGTATGGACGCTCTCAGATCTTTGTCTATAGTTTGCACTTAATCTATTAATCTATGCTTTTTTTCAGTTTCAGAATCATCGAAATCGTGCCAAAAAGGAGGGGAAGATATTGCGTAGATTAACAGACAATGTTCTTCCCGCAGAACTGTCTTTGAAATCTTTGGAAAGCAAGATGCCTTATTTCTCCATTCCTGAACACGAGCGGAGATCTACCATCAGTACAGCGAACGTCCAAAGCGACTTATCAGATGAAGACGAGGCCAATGTACACGACCATCTTATTTCTAATTATATTGCGCTAACGTATAAACAGCCTCCGGGGCGGTTACCTGACGAAATATCGCATTTTGATTTGCTTGGTCCTCCACGACCCTCTCATGCTTTCCCCACCGTATATTCCGTACATGGCGACAATATATTTCCGGCTGGAACACGTCATTTGAGGTTTTCACAACCTGTATGGCCTCGTACCCCTGCGACTGTACATCCTAGCTGCAAGGCTCCCAATATGGAAGAATTTGTCGCGGAGTTTAGTCAGAAGCTCCACCTGAGAGGTCCTATGGTCAAGAGCCAACGTACCAAGCCATCCCAATCTTGGTGCGCCACTAGGACCACAATTCCATTTCCTGCTCCCCACCCTGCGCTTGTCCGTTCGCTTTCTTCACAAGGGGTTACCTCGTCTATTGTCTCTTCACGTCCGATTACTCTCTATTCTCCAAGTCCGAGCTCCCGGCCTATCACACTTAAATCGAACTTCCATCATCATCACTGTCGGCAGAGGGCTCGCCTTCCTAGACGCACTCCCCAAAACGCCAGCGTCGCGCATCGTTGGAGCAGTCCCGCTGTTTCAGAGGGCTCTTCGACTTCATCTCGATCTTCATCACCGTCTTCCCGGTCATCTTCTTTTGGCTCAGACTCAACCCGACGGTCCTCATTTTCATGCAGCTCGGTCTCCGGTCCTCCGACCCCCCCGCAATCAGGCGTATCATTGCCTGAGTTTGAATCCTCTCCTGTTGGACTTAAATATAGTTGCGCGTCCGATATCTTCAGTTCCGGGTGGGCGGAGGCCTCGGGCATTGATTAAATGAGGCCCTCTTTAATCAATCTTAAAAGAGCTCCACTTCTTCGACATGGTTCCAACATTTTCTACAACAAACCCCATCCATAACCAGAATTCCTGCTTCTTTCCTTCAATGACAATATGTATATGGCTCGTACTTGAAGCCTTCTTGTATGTGTCTTTATCAGCTTTTAAACTTGCGTCTATTATAGTTTACTGTATTTTATACCTACGCTTTCTGCATATCACTATGTGTCCCAGTAATATAATATGGCTATGAACAATATGTATAACGACGTCACCACTGACCATCTCATTGAACGCCCTTCAATACAAAACACAAGCTATGTTATACTGACCGTGCGTAAACTTCTGTTTCTCAGTTCACTGCAAGACCCAAGTATACTTCAAGTTGCAGCTTTCGCCTCGTCCGAACTACGAGGAGCTGTTGAACAAGTTCAACTTCAAACGGGGAACAGTCCAAGCACTCTCTTTTCATAACGATAGACCCTTTAAGCGGCAATGCATCTTGAGATCGACCAACGAAGCGGTTCGTGCCAGGGTTGACAGAAATTACGTTTCTTTCTCGAGGTACTGGATACGCTGCACCCTATCCAGACACACTTTCTTCACCTCGGTATTCCGGGTCCTAGTTTCTTTACCCCTCTCTCCTCAATACATTCAGCCCGGGTGCAAATAGATATTCGTTAGAGGGCACTATGAGAACCTAACAAAATTCGAAAACTTATGGTTATGAGAGCGATTGGAAGTATGATCGATAGCGTGTTGTAGACGAATACAGATGAGTCCTCAATATAATGTTGTTCGACTCTGAATTTACCTGTAGACAAATACAGATGAGTCTACAGATATTGCTTCAGTAGGTAGTAAGTAATTCTGCTCACCCTCAGTCCACACAATATAATGTTGTTCGACTGAGGGTGGCTTACTGTGGTATCTAAGATAGGGTAAGTAAAAATAAATAAGGTTTGCTAGCAAAGACTAGCAAATACCGATCGCAGAGCAAAAAAACGCTCTTGATCCGTTACCACCACCTGACCGCGATTTCCCACGGTCTAGTGAGAAGGGAGAAAGGACTTCGCAGTACAATATGTACAGCGAGAGCGTAATAAAACAACCAAAGAAAGGGCCAGGAAGGCCACCAGGAGTGAATACAGAGACGCATCCCTCTATCGCCAGCAAAGTCGATATTGGGCAGACGCAAACAACGCGAGGCCGATGTATTCGACCAGACGGAGGAACAAGACCCAAGGACACCGACGCGACCCAGGAGGAGACAAGAAGAAACCACGGACGCGCAAATGGACTCGGACATGGAAACAGACGAAACGTCGACAGCGGAAGCGGAAGCCATTATAGCGGAAGCCATTATAGTATACCAACTCGAGAACCTGCTAAGGGAACTACAACATTTTTCTGACCACCACGTATGGGGAGCACGCGCAATGGACAACGCATACGCGATAGCTAAGAAGTTCATGCCAGAGCTCATTGAAGCAGGTGAGACCCAACAGTGTGGTGGCAATGCTAATTCCGCGCGCGCACTACAGGAAACCGCCGAGTTACGGTCAACAGTCAAAGAACTAGCCAAAGCAGTAAACACCCTGGTGTCACGCCAGGAAGCCAAACCAACACATAACGGAGAGAACCAAAGAGGACCCTCAGAGGTACAAGGGGTTAAAACAGTCATAACCACGGGGCCAGTGTTCAGGCCAACCAAGACCAGCCCAACCCAACCCAAAGCGACAACACACACCTGGCAGAACAACCCCCGCTCATCCAAAGACCAATACCACCTTGCATACCTTATTGTCATCCCACATGGTGAAAAGCTTGACACCAGCAAATTGAACCCATGCAGACTAGTAAACTTGATAAATGACCACCTGGCTTGATTGAAAGATGCAAAGCACCTTTGTGTAGCATCAGCTACAATCAAAACCTTGTCATCATGCTACGCGAAGATCAGAAAGGCAAAGAGCTGTGACAACACATGGGAGAATTTGTCGACATCTTTGGGGTGCCAGCCCACACCATCGAGATGATTACGCTCACTGATGTGTTGTTGCCTGCAGGAGAGTATCTTGACTCCCCTGTTCTGCAAGGCAATGAGTTCCTATGTAATGTATGTAGGAACTACAACCAGGATGCATTCTATACCAAAATTCAGCAGAATGCAGGAGCTCACCCATGGTTCAGCATGGATGAGAATGGATTGATCTGGATAACAAATGTTTGAGGGTGCAAGGTGGTGTGTGTACCATGTAACCAAACTATGATTATCCAGATCGTTACTCAAGCTCACAAGATTGTTGGTCATTTTGGAACCAACAAAACAATGGAATACTTGAGGCAGTGGTACTGGTGGCCTCAGATGCAGAAGGAAGTAATGAAATTCTGCCAGACCTGCGAGGCATGCCAGCGGTTGAAGACTAGCAACCAGAAACCAGCAGGGAAGTTGCATTCCCTGCCTATACTAACTAAGCCATGGGACTCCATTGGAATGGACTTTGTAGGCCCATTCCCCAAGTCCAAAGGATATAACTACCTTTGGGTGATAATATGCCAGATGACCAGTATAGTGCACCTCATACTAGTGCACACAATCACCACCGCATCCGAGCTATCATGGATTTACCTAAAGGAAATTGTAAGGCTACATGGCCTCCCAAGCTCAATCATAAGTGACTGGGATGCAAAATTCATGTCTCATTGGTGGCAAGAACTACATAAGCTCCTGGGTGCTAAGCTACTCATGTTGACATCCTTTCATCCCCAGATGGATGGACAGACAGAATGAGTATTGCTCAGATCTTCTGTACAGTGGTCCAACCAGACCAACGTGACTGGGTAGAGAAAATACCTCTAACTGAGTTTGCGATCAACGCGAGTGTGTCAGAGACTATGAAATATGTGCCCTTTGAGCTCAATGGAGGATACATGCCCTCATGCTCTGGGAACTCAGGGGGAATGAAGTCATTCACAAAGGTGTGAAGGACTTTGTGCAAAAAGTGTTGGAGAATCTCGCCAACACACACAATGCTATTATTGCAGTGCATGTCATACAGGCATGACACGCAAATGATAGGCACAGTGATGAGCTTGCACTAACGCCTGGCACATTAGTATATCTATCAACTGAGAATCTGCACCTCCCAAAGGGGAGGGCAAGAAAGTTGTGCTCAAAGTTTATTGGACTGTACAAGGTCTTGGTGGCAGAACCAAGCACATTGAACTACATTCTAGAGCTGCCTGCAGCTCTATGAGCATGTCGCATTGTGTCTAAGTTTCATGTGTTGTTACTTAGGCCCTATTATGTGAACAATGATGCTATGTTCCTGAATCAGGTGACACCTGAGGCATATGACTTTGGTGCCAGTGATGAACAGGAGTGGTTTGTCAAGGAGATTCTGGGCCACTAATGGTGGGGAGGAATGTACCTCAAACTTGAGGTACAATGAAGTGCTAGTGATATGACATGGGAGTCGTATCACACATGTGTCAAACTGGCAGCAATGGATCGGTACTTGGAGTTGCAGGGTATGAAATGCCCAAGTCAGCTTGCTAAGCACTCACATGCTTCATCTGATAAGCATGATAGGGTCTAGACCAGATCAGTTGGAACTTGGATCTGGGAGTGGAGTTGATCCAGATTGGATCAGTCAGATGTCAGATAGATACAATGGAGATAATCATCCATCTGATAAGAGAGTGCAGATCAAGATGTGGAGATGGTGGTCAGATCAGGTTATGTAACCTGATGACTGGGAATTTTCTTCTTTTTCCCACTGACAGACTTACACCTTTTTGTTGTTGCTATGTCGTACCCACTTCAGCATATGACTAATGAGCCACATCCTCAGAACCCACAAGGTTCTGAAGGAGGGGGGGATCACTCCCAGCAACAGCAACAACAGTCCTTGACAACACTAAGTGTGGCATCGTATCTCATGGTGTCTCAGTTTGGGCAGAACCCAGCCCAATTTGAACAACCTCCACAGTTCTTTCCACCTTTTTTCCAAATGCTGTATTTTCCAGGACTGGCTGGCCCTGGACAGCAGATGGGAGGGACAGGTGATGTGGGGTATGCCTATGCCAATGCAGCAGGCGTGGACCCAGAGTGCAAGTACAATCCTTTCAGATGAGAAAAGCACTAACTGCGCCACAGGTAGCACCCATGGATGTGGATGATGACATGGGGTGTCAGTTGCAAGGAAAGAGTGAGGTAGTGCAACCTTGACAAAAATAAGATAGGTCACTGCCCCCATGAGAATTGTATAGAAGAGACCGGAGGCGATTATCTCCAAGGAGTACCATGGCACAAGGAGGAGTGCCTCGGGAAGTTGTAGGGTGCAGGCAAGAGGAGCCAGCACCATGAGTGCAGAATCAAGGTCAAATCCAACCTTGAACACCACTCCAACGAGCATCCCCATCTCCTCATTATGCACCATCTCCACGGCGCTTGTCATATGCAGAAAAAGGAAAAGGAAAGGAGATCGGGATGCCTTTGGAGGTACTGGACCCTCAGGCAGAGGCTGTCTGGAGACAACTCATTTCTGCCAGACAGTGAGTGCTGCCGGAAACAGTGTTTTTGGCAGATCCTGTGGCCTAGGTAGTGATTACCGGCCTTCTAGATGAGATTGTTATGCTTCAGCAGCATAACAACAACACCATCAAAACATTCACAAATGCCATGAAGAAGCATCCATCATCATTCGAGGAGCAATCTGAGGCAAAATGCCTCAGAGCACATGATGTAGTACAGGAGGCTTGGTCATGGGAAGCAGTCAGGTCAGAGGTGCGACAGGCACCTATGAGGCAAAAGGAAGCCGGAGAATTCATGCCAATGCCATCTGAGGCAAAAGGAAGCTGAGGAATTCATGCCGACACCATCTGAGCTGCATGATGAGCTTGTGGAGGTTGACACTAGTTTACAAGGATTGTCCTTGTCAACACATGCACTCTTCCTGCAGTCGGGGACCACAAAGTGGCAGGACAAGGTGTCTCTGTCAGCTGTTGAGTTCGGAGCAGATGTGCCGTGAGGAGCAGACAGAGCGGTGATGCAGTTTGTGGCAGTGGTGCAGTTTGTGGCAGTGGTGCAGTTTGTGGCAGTGGTGCAGTTTGAAGCACCACTGAATGTGTATGCATCTGTGGTCTCAAAAGAGGATCTGAGAACGGATGACAAAGCGGAGGGATGGCTCCCAACATTAGCTGCACTCAGTCTGGATGGACCAAGCAATGAAAGTGGTTATGGGGAGTCATCCGACGAGACTCCCTCAGAAGGAGAGACTCCTGCTAAATGCCGAGTGCATTTAGAGAAGAAATGCAAGAGGGAAGCTCAGAGGAAGCACGAGGCTGCCCAACAGACTAAAGTTGATAAAGACCAAGAAGAGCAGGCCACAGGCTGTATTCTGGACAGCCTGGGCATGTTCATCAACAGAACAACTGTCGAGCAGTCCAATTGGTTCTATGGCAGGGCACTAGACCATCATTTTTACTACTCCTGGCTCATGAACACTGTGTTTGTCAGCAATGAGGCTTTAGCAGCGAAGATGTCCAAGGAGGAGAAGGGAGAGAGGTATCTGCATACCTCAAAAGAGATTGACCATGTGGTGCCAAGGGGATTTCCAATGAATCCCCAGCAGTTGCGAAAACTCTATGAGCTTTCTCAGAACAAGTTCAAGTCAGTGTCGTTGCGCACTGAAGCCTACTACCTGCTGCACAAGTTTCAGCACATCAGTATCAACTACTACATCCCCTGCAAGATAGGACAATGGCTCTGGTGTGTGCACCAGAGTATGAGCACATTTTGCATACCTCAAAAGAGATTGACCGTGTGGTGCTGAGGGAATTTCCAATGAATCCCCAGCAGTTGCAAAAGCTCTATGAGCTTTCCCAGAACAAGTTCAAGTCAGTGTCGTTGCACACTGAAGCCTCCTACCTGCTGCACGAGTTTCAGCACATCAGTATCAACTACTACACCTCCCTGCGAGATAGGATGATGGCTCTGGTGTGTGCACCAGAATACAAGCACATTTCACCTCCCCTGGACCTGTCATCCCACTACATGAACATAGTGGTCCTGCTGACCCCAGAAGGGTATTTGTGTTGGAAGGACTGAGCAGGAAGACCATTCTTCACATTGACTGGGTTCGATTCCAAAGGTGTACGTTTCACCTTCAACCTTAACAAGCTAGCACAGAATGTGCTTTACTTCTGCTGACCAGGCATGATGAATTCAGTGTATGGTATTGCAGTGGATTGTGCTTATTGCATCCACTGGCATACACTGCTGGGGCATGCTCTCACTCAGGGACTGTCTCCTGCAGGAAGAGCCCAGGGACGATTTGCAAGGCTGCTAGCCTTGATCCTCACCCATCCTAGATTGTATTGGGAGGCCATTGCAGATTACAATGTGGCAAACCCCCTTACCCTGTTTGTACTGATGAGCTGGACCAACATCCAGCTCCAGGCTCCACACTTTGATGTGGCCATGGCCGTCAACATCACCAATGCTGATATGCTGTGCACTATGTTAGCCAACAGCATCCCTCTTGAGTGGGTAGACCATGCCTATACCTTGGGTGTGGTCTACCTCAAAAACCACTTCCTTATGGCAAATGCAGCATTTGACCAGTTCTGCAAGGTCAACGATGAATGCCATTATCGACTAGACCGTTATGGAGAGCCACCAGCCATCCAGCACTGGGACAACTGGCAGGTGCCTACTGAGGATGACATGATTTGCCTCCACATGCTGCTAGCCCACAAATATGCTCAAGGTCATGAGTATCTTGAGAGCGGATTATACTATCCTGTGGGGATGAATCTCAACCATCAAGACTTATGGCAATGCTGGTCTTGACACAGGCCATATCCCCATCTCCATCCTCCCCAACTACTCCAGTTCAGGCTCCTTCAGCCTCAACATCGTTGAGCCCTGTCGCCTCATCATCATCGGTTAATGTTAACATTGAGATGAGGATCAATCTGGCCAGTGAGTTGGTGCATCTGCCGTTGATGTGCAGACTTGCTGCCTAGCTGCCATGCAGGAAACAACCAACAAGACCAACTAGATAGGATAGCTAGCAAGTAGTAGCATTACATGTGTGTGGGAGGAGTCAAGCAAAGTCCCAGAAACCTGGTAAGGAGTTG
This sequence comes from Termitomyces sp. MG145, assembly GCA_003313055.1. NCBI lineage: Eukaryota > Fungi > Basidiomycota > Agaricomycetes > Agaricales > Lyophyllaceae > Termitomyces > Termitomyces sp. MG145. Next base: position 10,444 of record QGOB01000314.1, on the reverse strand, counting down.
TGAGGTCAAAGTCAGTAAGGAGAGATGGTACAACTGTTAGTATCACTACTGAGTCACAGCAGTGAGAGATCTGTGAGATGAAGACCCAGAAGGTTGTTAAGGAGTTAAGGTGGAGTTTAACAGAAATATATGACTTGCTAGCTGTCGGTGCTAGCGTTAACAAAGGCTTGACTAGGGTACCTATATGGTGCTTAACAAAGGCGAGACAAGGGCACCCGTATGGCGCATAACAAAGGCAATGAGTGCTAAGTTTAACGATACCGTTAAGCTGAGCAAGCAAATGAGAGAAGACTGGACTGGGTAAACCCAAATCAGCCGATAGCAAAGCAAGGAGCAAAAAGAGATCTGAAGCGTAGTCTGATACAGGGACTAGACTCTGGTCCAATTTGATGATGTTTAGCTACTGACAGAGCAGTATTTATAGGTACGTAATGTAACAAAAGGAGAAACTGGTAAGAGATAGTAAAGGTAGTGGTTGCATGTGATAGCACATGTCGGAGGCCACTATTGAATAGGAAAATTGTAAGTAATATGAGAAAATTGTAAGTAGATTGAGAAAGAAAATTGTAAGTGAAAATAATTTATGATTGTTGGGTCATTGGTAGGGAGGTTACAATCGATTGTTGGCTGCTGGTCAGGGGCTGTAGAAGGGGCTGGATTGTCCAAGGTCAGCTCAGTTGTTAGGGTGATTGTCAGTAATGGTCAGTTGGTAATGGTCACGTGCCAATGTCACATGCTTGGTTTGACTTGTCAGTGTTGGGCAGCCAGCGCTGACTGGGTCATATCATCTCCCCTTGACTGAAAAACTGACTGTTCCCAGTCAAAAGAAAATCCTTTAAGTCTCATGATCGTTAATCGTAGTCTGTCTGGGAAGGGTCTTGGTCCATGCGCCATACCAAAAAACCATAAATAAATTCCTGTGACTCTTTGGACTTCATCATCCCAACTCATCCAACATGTCAACTCCTGCTTTCTTTAGCTATGCGGCTTCTTTTGCGTGACTGGTGGTGGCACAAGAATTCTTGAAAAAGGCACTGAAAGTTTTGACCATGGGGCACGCGCTGCTGGCAATCAACCCTCAAGCGGCAGCTATATCCATTTTGTTGACATACCTGCACTGGTTCAAGTCAGCCAGCGGGAGTGGCATCTCATGGTCAGAACAGGAGGCGGTAGGGGTGGAGTGCCAGGCACTTTATGCCCAGTACAAGGAGGAGGCCTGGATGAGGTCATATGATAAGCACTTTGTAAGTCCTTTCATTCGCTAATGGTCTTGTCAGTAGGCTAACTTTTATGCTAAGGGAGAGATGCCAGAGGGGGAGATGGAGACAGAGGATGTGACGGCAGGTCCCATGACAGTAAGCGCTAATGGTGCCGCTATTGACTTAGTGGCATCGTTAAAGGTATTTCTAGTTATTCAAGGAACTTTCCTTTGATGACCAGTTTTTCTTTCAGCACTCCATCAAGGAACCATTAGCATCAGCAGGCAAGAGGACGAGGGAGGACCGTGGTGAGGGGCTGAGCCAGCAAGGCAGAACTGCTGGTAATGCTGGAGCGGAGTCGCCAGTGTTACTGCAGGTTCCAAAGACTCTGACCCAAGGGGCCGGGACAAGGCCAAGAATGATGACGATTCCCAAGGTACGTTCCAGTTTTGTTACAGCTCGTAAAATATTAATGGCTGGCACTAGCAACGGTCACTGAAAAGCAAGGAGTGTGCAGATGAGGATAACAATGAAGAGGAACTAGTAAGGGACTTTTTTGGTATCGTTTTGGCTAAGCGTTAACAGCTTCCTTAGGCTCCTTCTAGGAAAAGCAAGGCAAGCAGAGGGCCAAAGCAAGCAATGAGGAGAGCGATGAGGAGGTAAGACTTTTCATTGTTAATGGTATTTGCTATGCTAATGGTTCCTGTTCAAAGTTTGTGCCATCCACCTCTTTTGATGACTGGGAGCTGAAGAGGTTGCTGCGGAGGCGCTTGCCCTCAACAGTTCTGGATACAGGAGCAGGTGCAGGGGAGTGGGTTGGCAGGAAGGAGAGGAAATTGGCAGCCCCTGCTGCAAGGGTGGCATTCCAAGAATGGGTTGGGGTGGTAAGTGTTCCTTTGCCATTCATTAACAATTCTTTGCTAACAGTTGTGTCAGTAGTGCGATGGTTGCTGAGCTTTTAATGACCCAGAGGGGTGTTGGTACCCTACCAGTATCTTCCCTTGTTACCGGTGCAACAAGGCAAGTAAGGGGTGCTCAGCATACAGGCAATCATTGCGAGGTTGCTGTGGGGGCCATAAGGGGAAGAAGGCAGAAGATGCTGCTTTGGTGAAAGCGGCGAGGAAGTACTTGGATGGCCAGTGAGAGATAGTGGCGGGCAGCAGGGCTCCTGCCATCAAGAAGATGACCCTCCTCCTACCAACGAGGCAGGAGGGTACAATAGTGGAGGGTACCGACAAGAGGAAGGGAGCGGTAAGAAGCCAGTTCGGTAGTGAAGTCGAGCGAGAATGAAGTACCGATGCCCACAAAGAGCTCTAAATGGCATCAGGTGGAGTCAGATGAGGAGGGCTTGGTTGAGGGAGTTTGCGAGGCGACTCCTCCCGAGGAGGGCTCGGTTGAAGGAGTTCGTGAGGTGACTCCTCCTGAGGAGAGGGTGGCAGTGGTGAAGGCAGTCAAGAGGAGTTTGAGTAGGGAGGTGCCAGAAGAGGTTGGGCCAGGAGCTGGTCCAAGTGGAGTTTGGTAAGTGGCTGGTCTGCTGGACTTTGTGACTTTTGCTAACGGTCAGTTCATTATCATCAGTCCAGTAGAGATGGAGACGCCGGCAGTGGAGATGGGCAACAAAACAGGGGAGAAAGAAGCAAAAAAATCTGGTAAGCTGATTTCCCTATTGATGGACCAGTAGCGCTAATGAAATCCACTAGGCGGCACATTTTAGGGCTCCTCCTCAACAGACTATCAAGGAGGATGAAATCCAGTGGCTGAGGAAGGACCTGCCAGTCCCATTTCTCTTTGATCCTTGTGGCGACCTGGAATGGTATCGGGCTAGGGTGGCAGAGGTTGGTCAGCTGATGGGAAGGGAGTTGGCGGTGGCGGAGAACAACTTGCAAGCGGTGCGAGCTTGTTTTTGTCTGTTGGTGAGGGCATGGGGCACATTATCATGTTACCAGGACAACTGTGACGCCTTCATTGTGTGGCAGTCTGAGGTGGGGGTGACAGAGGAGTACTGAGGGAAGTCGGGGGATGGTGAGCTTCCTTCCGATCCGATGATGACCTTCCCACCATGCCCTAAAAAGAACCTTTTTTTTTTTTTTTTTTTAGTTTTTTTTTTTTTTTTGTTATCGTTGCAGACTGACCCCCTTAAGGAGTCTTTTTAAAATAAAAAAAATTCTTGTCAAAGTCTAGTCTGACTGTTAAGATAATGGTCTGAGAAAGTGTGAACTAAAACAAACAAAGGGGCAAAGTGAATGATCGAAGCGAAAGAAATAAATGGGTTAAAAAGATAAATGCTCAGTAAATCATCATGGCACTTGTGCAACGTTGCTTAATGACTGCATCTTAATGAAAGGCGGGTGAGGAATCGTGGTGGTAGGTTTTAAGAAAAGATAAATAAAGGGCTTAACGGTAAATGGTTGCTGGAAACGTAGGTAGAAATAATGTCTAAGGCAAAAAGTGTAAGTAAATGGACAAGAGAAATGAAACAATAGAAAGGAGGACTTATTGAAAGCTGTTAAGGTTTTGGGATTTTAATGGTGAGTGGGGATAGGTGGTAAATGGGGTTTTTGCTAGTCTTCTTCAATGGTATTATCCAATGGTTCTTCATGATCATTGAGGGAGTCTTCATTGTCTAGTAAGTCGGTTTTTTCTAACATTCTTAAATGGTCAGTATCAATGTCAAAGGCGTTGGTAGGGAGAGGGATGTGTTTGCAGGCAATAAATAGAAGGTGGCTACCGGTCGGTGGAGTATGGACCCATCCAATTTGCAGAGAATGTAAGCACCTCCTCAGTTATAGGAGATTACCACTAGTGGTTCCAGGTATTGAGGTCACATCTTCTTGTTATGGGTGACTTCAATTCATGTATTCCTCATCAATACATGGTCTCCTTGCTTGAAGTCATAGTCTCAAATCATAGCAGTATGTTCTTGTTTGAAATGAATAGTGGCTAAATGGCAGGTGGTAAGAACAGTGTTGTGCAAATGGTTGAGATTGGCTTGTCTGCGTTGGAGGTCAATAGTGCATCGGGTGATGAGGTTGGTAGTTGTTAGCAAGGAATTGGGAGGTGGCTGGAGGTAGGTCGCTTCTACAATGTTGGCTAGTGTCAGGTCCCGCTGACGACGGAGGCTCAGCTACACTGGCGAGTCCTTACTAGGCGAGCTTGGGAGGCCAAGTACAGGTCCAGGGCTTCTCAGGAGCTCCGGTACAGCTATGAGTGGTCTGGGGCAAAGTCTGGACGCTCTGGAGTACAAGTAGTGACGCACTCGAGGTTTGAAAGTGCTCTGGGGAGGGGAGCACAAGTTCAGGAGGGTAAGGGGGTTTGTAAAGGAGGGGGGAATGGGGAGCAGGAGGGTAGTATCGATTGGGGGGGCAGAGGTAGTTTTGGAAGTGGGTGGAGATAGGTACGGAACGGATGGGGGGTGGATTGGTCAAGCAACCAGGGAATGAGAGGAGACACAGAACAGAGAGTAGGAATAGAGAGGAAGAGATATGGAACAGTAGATAGAGAAATGGAGGAGAGATACAGAACAGAAATACGAGTCACGGAATGGAAACATGAGGCACGGAGACGAGAGACAAGAGATGAGACGAGAGAGAGAGAAGAGAGGCACAAGAATAGATTGAGATTGAGACAAAGACAGAGAATACAGAAATACAGAGAACTATGGTTAATATCAAGACTACTCAACTCGTATGCTACCCTACGGTTTATGTACTACCCTTCCGCTAAGTCCCCGGTAAGGTCCTGGCCCAGGCCCATAGCATCTGATTGTCCCCCAGTTGGGTCCCAGGGCAGGTTCTCAGCCCCGGGGCCATGACAGTTGTTGGGGCATGTTGGTGCGGTTCGCGGCGGTCTTGCGTCGGGTGGGTTGGTGGTTATGGTACGTGGTAGTGATGTCCGTTGATGCCACAGAAGCAGGTGGCCCAGTGACGTGCCGACGGTTCGCGGGAGGAATGTTGCGGAATGTTATGTGATGGCCAGGATGCCGGGGGTCTGGATGTGCCCGGTGACAGGGAAGCCTTGGGGTGGCATGTCCGCCGAGATGCCAGAGTTCGGTGATGCCCGGGAGTTTATCCGGAGATGGCCGTGGGTGTTTCTGATGCAGTGTTGTGGGGTTGTCGGTGGCCTGGGAGGTGTGCAGAGGGTGCAGGGGAGGTGTGTGCTGGGGTTGGGGCAGCGTAGGAGGGTCCGGAGATGGCGGGGTCATGACATTACCCCCTCTTCAGTGTCGAGACCCTTCAAGATGGGGTTTGCAGTGGCAGTGCCATGGGAAACCAAACCCGAAGCTTGTACTGACTTAGAAGTTGTCGAAGTTAGAGTCGAAGTCGTATGGAGGCTGTCCAGAAGCTTCTCTGGGAGGATAAAAAGGAGGGCTCACTGCAGTTAGTCCCCCAATATTTCCATGTCTTCCTCCGACTCCTCTGCCCGCTCTCCTACTCCCCCTTCTTCTGATGACAACCGTGTCCTGTCCTGGGGTTTGTATGAGGCCCGCTGGGCTGTCTACAACCAGCTCTGGGATGAGCATGAACTGTCCATCATGCTCCATCAATGTAAGTGCCGTATCCTTCTGGTGTCCAGGGCTAACTCGGGTCTAGAGGTATCCATGCAAACTCCCGGGGCTGGTCCGTCTAGGCAGGCCCTCCCCCGTCCAGAGGAAGCGGTGCCACGGCCGGTCTCCCGAGTCCCTTTGGGCGTCCCCCTTGGCCAGCAGGTGTCGCAGGAAGTCGCGATGCTGGATCAGATAGGGGGGGCATTGGCCTGGGTTTGAGGTACTCTGACGTTGGCATGGTGCCAGGTGCATAGTCTGGTGAGTAGCTTTCCTCACCTGGAAGTCCCTAGTCTGAGCCCGGGGTTGTTTGTAGTGCACCTTTTGTGCTTGCCGGGGGGAACCGTGCTTGTTCCTGCCCCTGGAGGTGGGGTCGTAGCGGGACTCCTCCATGTGCGAGGCTTGTCATGCCTATCACGAGAGATGCTCAGTGTCGCAGCTCTGGAAGGCAACGTGCGTAGCAGAGGAGCAGGGTTGGGAGATGGAGTGGGTCCAGGCACAGATGGCAGCAATCCTCAAGTCTGGGGCAAGGTCCAGGCATGCGCGAGGGGCCCATCGGGAATCTGGGGGTAGCGGAGTAGGACCCAGGGCTGTGGTGAAGGTGGGCCCGCCGCAGGGAGCACAGAAGGTGTCGGGGGCTGGTTCAGGGAAGCGGCGGGCATCCTCCCCCATGGGTCGGCCTACCAAGCGCTTGCAAAGGTCTCTCTCCTCCGAGGCGGGTCCCCCTGGGACACACATGTATTCTCCTCGGATAGGCAGACTTTTGGGCCCCGCTTCCCCGGTCACTCGCGAGGTTTCAGTGGCGGAGGCGGCTATGCATCAGCAGATGGAGGCCTTGATGGAGGAAATCACCCAGAGAAACGTGGAGTTGCGAGAGGTCTGGGAGGAGCAAGACACGGCGCAACAAAAGTTGGGGGAGGCACGGGCAGAGTTGCGGAGGCCCAGGAGGAGCGGGAGGGTGCAAGGGGGGAGTTGGTGGTGGCTATGGCAGTGGTGAACTCCCGGGCCGTGGAGGTGAGGAGCCTCCAGGAGCGAGTCCAGCAAATGGAGGTGTTGGCATCCACCGGGGCATGTTCCGCACTCTTGTTGTCCCGGCCCGATCAGCTGGAGAGGTGGCAGACAGAGGCGGGGGCCCTCTGGGTTGAGAGGGAGTCATCCATCCGGAGGTGGGACTGGGCTCTGAGGGAGGTGGCCATGGGGCAGAGCAAGGCAATACGTAAGTAGTCCTCATGCCAGTTACCCTGCTAACTAACCTGGGCTGTTTAGGCTGGGCGCGGGAGCATTGGCTCTTGCTTGACATGTCTTCCACGGCGTTCGCATCCCTCCAAGAGGGCCTATCCCATTTGCAGCAAGTGTCCCCGCCGGAGGTTGATCATGGTATGGCACAGCTGGGTAGGGTGCTGGCAGGACATCGTCGTCGTAACGCGGTGGCTCCTGGGACTTGGTTGGACGTGGCAGTGGACGCAGGTGAGCCCCTACCACGCTATGAGGACAACATGGTGACCGTGGTGGCTCAACTGGAGGCAGCAATGCTAGTCGAGGAGGTGGGGGTGCCAGAGGACGAACGGAGTGCTGGGGAGGGGGTTGAGTGAGGGGGAGGGTTTTCTTGTTCTCTTGTCTCCGGGAGTCTGTGTATCGCATCTTATATTGTAGTTTTAGATATGAACATACTGTATCCATTGTCTCCGGTTCCAGAAATGCATTTCTTGGAATTTCTTGGAGTGTCGCGATTCAGTGAAAGTCACAAGGGAAAGGGCAAAAGGGCTTAAGGGTACTGGTGGGAGTTGAATCCCGAGTGAATCCAGAGGTGAGGGTTAGGCCCACTACTGCCATCTGTAAGTTTTAGTCCCGGGGGTCCCGGGGCTTGTTAGGGTGCTGCCAGTGGAAGTCCTGGAGTGCCAGAGGAGCTCTGGAGAGGTTTTTGTGGGGTTCCCAGGTGTTGTCCTCAGGGCTGTAACCTTTCCAATGCACGAGGTAAAGGATCCGGTTGTGGACCTGCTGGGAATTGAGGATTTGGTCAACTTCGTATCGGACGTCGCTTTCAAGTTTGATCGGCAGGGGTCGTTCAGGTCGCTGGCCAGGAAAGGGGTTCGGGGCGTATTCTTTGAGGAGTCAGACATGGAACACCGGGTGGAGTCCTTTGAGGGTCGGGGGTAGGTTGAGTCTATAGGCGTGCGTCAAAACTTTCCGGAGGATCTTGAAGGGCCCGAAGCGCTTGTGGTTGAATTTTGAGGAGGGTTGGTGGGTTTTGATGTTGCATTGGTCAAGCCATATGAGAGTTCCAGGGGACCAGTCGGGGGTGGGTTCGCGGTGGGAGTCAACATGCTTGGTATAGGCTTTGTTGGCGGTGTTGATTTCTTCCCAGAGGAATTCGTGGAGGGACCGGAGGTCTTGTGCGACTTTGTGGGCAATGTGTGAGGGTATGTTGTCAAGGGAGAGGGTGAGCCGGGGGTGGTAGCCCTTGTTAGCATAAAAAGGGGAGACTCTGGTGGCGGAGTGGGGGGTGTTATTGTACGTGAACTTGGCCAGGGGCAGGTCATGCTGCCAGTCGTCCTGCTGGTAATTGACGCAGAGGCGGAGGTATTGCTCCAGGGTCTGGTTCACGTGTTTGGTCTGTCCGTTGGTCTCCAGATGATAGGCGGTGGATAGATTGGTTTTGATTTCCAAGGCCTTGCACAGAGACTGCCAGAACCGGGAGACAAAGAGGGAACTGCAGTCAGAGATGATGTCGTTGGGGAGTCCATGCTTGGAGAACACATGCTCAAGGAAGATCCAGGCAAACTCCAGAGCATCATCGGTGGTGTGGCACGCTATGAAGATGGCTTGTTTTGTAAGGCGGCAGACTACCACAAGGATGGCATCAAAGCCATCAGAGTCGGGAAGTTTGACGATGTGGTCCAGGGAGATTGACGACCATGGGCGGCAACCAATGGGGACGGGTTTAAGGAGACCATAGGGGCAGTGATGGGGGACTTTGGCCCGGAGGCAGGATTCGCAGGCTCGGACATACCTGTCAGGTCCCGCTGACGATGGGGGCTCAGCTACACTGGCGAGTCCTTACTAGGCGAGCTCGGGAGGCTAAGTACGGGTCTGGGGCTTCGCGGAAGCTCCGGGTACAGCTACGAGTGGTCCGGGGGAAGTCCGGATGCTCCGGGGTACAAGTAGTGCCGCACGCAAAGTAGAAAGTGCTCTGGGTAAAGGAGCATGGGAGCAGGGGAGATAGGTAAAGAAACGGGAAGAGAAACGGAAGGGAGAAATGAGTCACGGAACGGAACGAGGCACGGAGACGAGAGACAAGAGACGAGAGACGAGACGAGAGAGAGAGAGAGGCAAGAGAATAGATTGAAATTGAGATAGAGACAGAGACCAGAGGCACGGAAATATGGAGAACTATGGTTAATATCAAGACTACTTGACTCGTATGCTACCCTATGGTTTATGTACCACCCTCCGCTAAGTCCCGGGTAGGATTCTAACCCGGGACCGGGACATCTGATTCCTCCGGCTAAGTCCCTGGGCTGGCTCCCAGCCCCAGGGTCGTGATAGTGGTCGGGGCGTGCTGGCGTGGGTTACAGCGGGCTTGTGTTGGGCGGGCTGGCGGTCACGGTGTGTGGTGGTGGCGCCCCTCGGCGCCACAGAAGCAGGTGGCATTGTGACGTGCCGGTGGTTCGCGGGAGGAGTGTTGCGGAATGTTATGTGATGGCCGGGATGCTGGGGGTCCGGGTGTGTCCAGTGACAGGGAAGCCTTGGGGTGACGTGTCGGCCGAGATGCCGGGGCTCGGTGATGGCTGGGGGTCTGTTCGGAGATGGCCGCGGGTGTTGCCGGTGCAGCGTTGGGAGGTTGTTGGCGGTCCCGGAGGTGTGCAAGGGGTGCGGGGGAGGTGTGTGTCGGGGCCGGGGCAGCGTATGGAGGTCCGGAGATGGCGGGGTCATGACATTACCCCCCCTTCAGCGTTGAGACCCTTCGAGACGGGGGCTGCGGTGGCGGTGCCATGGGAATTCGAACCCAAAGCTAGTGCTGGCACAGAAGTTTGTGGAATTGAAGTCGAAGATGTACGGTGGCCGTCCAGAAGGTGCTCCGGGGGAATAAAAAGGGAGAGCTCACCGCGACTTGTCCTCCATCTTTCCATGTCTTCGTCCAGCTCCTCCTCTTCCAGTTCGCCCACTCCCCCTCCCTCCGATGACTTCCGGGTTTGGGTCTGGCAGCAGTACAAGGATTGCCGGGCCTTGTATGACCGCCGCCAGCAGGAGCGCGAGCTATCAGTGATGGTCTGTCGGCGTGAGTAGTGCATATCTGGTCGTACTGTCTGTGCTGACAAGGTTTTTCAGAGGTCGGCTTGCAAACCCCCGGGGCTGGCCTTTTGGGGTCGGCGCTTCCTGCAGCCCCCCCCATGGCTCCTCTGGTCGCTCCGGTTGCCCCCACTGGGCATTGGGTGTCCCAAGAGGCTGCAACGGCGGGACAGCTTACGGAGGCGCTGGCTCGGGTCCGGGGTCCTCCGATGCTCGCGTGGTGTCAGGCGCATGCTCCGGTGGGTAGTTCTCTAGCGGTGGGTTTCCTCAGCTGACGTCGGTTGACTTTAGTGCGACTTCTGTGTTCGCTGGAGGGGGTCGTGTGAGTTTGTGGTGCCGGAGGTAGGTTCTCGGTGGGATTCCTCGGTGTGCGAGGCCTGTCGGGCCTGCCACGAGAGTTGCTCAGTGTCGCGGT
>QGOB01002735.1:0-23638 GCA_003313055.1 Termitomyces sp. MG145 | reverse complement strand
CTCCCATGAAGAAGGGATTAGCTCGCGCCGACCACCCACCTCTAAGTCTCTCAGGGAGTCTTCGACGCTTCCACAATGCTAATGCCCAATTTGTATCTTTGCCAAAAAAAAAAACAACAACATTTGAACAAGGAGACCAATATAGGTACTCTCCAATACCTCCCATGAAGAAGGAATTGCAATTTTTGAGGTTGTTAGTGTTCCAGATTCAAACCCCAAGATTTTCATCCGTTCCTCTGACAGTTTTGTATCTCTAGTGCACTCAGCCTCCTTGCACTTATTCTCCTTCTTCTGCTTCTTTGGGGCAACAAATAACTGCTGGCCTATTCAATCAATTGATAGCTCTCCTAGCCTGCTTGTTGCTTTGTTGGAACTTGACAACAAGCTTTGCCCATAATCACTCTCATCAGTTGCAGTACCCTTTGCTTTTCTGGGTACAGGTGCAATTGGTCCAGTGATTGTCTGGCCTTGGGTTCAACTAGTTTAGGGCTGTCTCAAACTCCTCAGAAGGAGTTGGTAGCATGACTGGTTTCACAAACTGTAGCATCCCCTTACTGTCTCCAACTGATGCATAGCAAGCATTAAATGCATTTCAAATCCAATTCACGCCAATTTCCCACTGAGCTCATCCATTGGGTATGCAATTGAGTTTCAACTATATTTTTATCTATGACCACTCAAGCAGACCTTCTATAGACAAGATTTTTCTGCAGTGAGCACAAGCTTACCGTACATGGTAGGACAACCTTTACGGCCGTCAATTCACCGTTCCGGACCAGTCAATTGCAGAGAACATTGAAGATTGATTATTCTCTGTGTGTCGAGAGGAAGCCTTCTCGGAGGCCTCTGTACCTCTCACCTCAACATTGGAAGCCATCATCGGCATGGCACCATAGTTTGGCAGAAGCTGTGCTGGGGACAGTATGGCGGATGATCCACACCTTGTGCCCCAGTTTTGCAGCACAAGTGAGCGCCGTGTTGCTCTACTCACCTTATTTAGTTATCAAGGTTATTAATGGTTTTCCTCATGCAGGGTCTTTCACCATGTATCTATTTCAGATTTCCATCATATCGTATCTCTACTCTGCATCAGGGTAAGACATTTGGCATGTATCTCTGATGAGTCCTTATTCTCACCTTAGCACTTTTTGGACTTTTGTTGTTGTTAAAATGTATACCGCAACGACAAGTTCAAAAAATCTAATGTAAGCTGCAGCCCGCTTGCTTCCTCTCCCTATTTTATGATTCATTTATACTGTATCATTGCAAGCAGTTCGGCAGGAGGCCCAAATATTTCGAATTTTCTTTCCATCGTGCTTGAACATTCACCCCTGAAGTTGCTTGATTCATAAGGAAGAGGTCGCTTAAACGATACCAGCCATGTGATATATTCAGTGCTGTGATGACTGGTCAACTAATACCAAAACGCATTCAAAATCCGAGCTCCTTGAGGCGATATCTCGGTGCATCGAAATGCCACGATCTTAAAGAATAATACATAAGATACAACCAGAAGAGAATAGGTAAAACTCACATGTATCCATTCACAAATGTCTTCCACAACTCATATGCGGGCGGAGATTGGGTTTGAAGGACTGTGCATACTCTAGCATAAGCAGCTATAATGTCGCGGGAAATGTCACTGAGAGTATCTTTGACCGATTTTCCGCAGACAAACGCCCTGCTGTGTACATAATTGTCAGTTTCGCTGGCTAAAGTCTCCTTGTAAAACCTGTGACGATTCCCAAAAATTCCTCAATGATACTACGTACGGAAGGGAAAGGTAGCGCACGATAAGACATCATTGGCCAAGCTGAAGTATGTCATGATATCCCCGATGACTTGAACGAATTCGGCTACGTCACAAGATGTACTTTGCGGGAAGATCATAAATGCATATGCTGCAGCGGCTCCAGTTTTGCCCCGCAGGAAATCCGGCCAGCTTTGAGCGCTTGAAGATAGCTTCATCTTAGGAATACCTTCGAGTTCCAGTAAACATCCATTGATGTATTCCATCATTGAAGAGACGATGCAATTGGCGGAGATGGGGTCCCACAACTGGTACATGTTGCACAGCGTAGTGCGCAATTTGTTCAGTGCGGCTTGTTCCACGCCCTCTGAAGAAAGTATCGAGAGCTGGAATCTTTCCATCGACAATGGAAACTTGTGACAGAGATCTTCAATGCAGAGTATGAGCCTAAAGAGGGAAACCACTGAATATATCGGCGGACAAGTTGGATTAAAGAGAAGCATACCATGAAATCTGAGCTATCAAAATTTGCTCCTCATATGAAAGACGCTTATATCCAAGCTGTGAGTATTGAGTAGCGAGATACGACGATACTGGAATAACCGTAGGGGTGGTACATACCTCTGCCAGCATGGCAGCTTGTGAGCATGTGGTCTCGAACCATGCAGCGTCAGATTCATGCGATGAGAAGTAAGAACGCAAAGCGTTGACTAAACGTTCTTGACGCTCCTTGTCAGAATCAAGATGATGATAGTCTACGCCATCCAAGAGCAGCTTTAGGGCGCCTTTGATATCCTCATCGCTGCACACATCTGACCTGTAGGCTCCTTGCGACATTATATAGAACGGTGCAACAGAAGTGCCGTAAAAGTGGAGGACCGTCTAGCTTATATGTATGTATCGGCTGTCATAACCATGATAAACTGTTCAGGGTTGAGTGATATCTTTTCGAAATGCATTCGAACCTTTCCCCAGGGAATTTACGCCGTGTGTTCCAGAAATCACACGACTGTTCAGGGTTGAGCGATATCCTTTCGAAATACTTCGAACCTTTCCAGGGGATTTACGCCGTGTGTTCCAGAAATCACACCGTTTTGAACAGACCTCGTTCAAACGAGCTTTGACCGTGCATGGGGAGTCGATTCTCATGTGATTACGAATTAGAACAAGAACTTGGCAGAGTAGGTGCGACAATCCGTCATCCGGGCTGAGCTGAATTTGCTTAGCCCCAAGCCATTGAGATACGGAATTTCACAGCATACAAATCATCACAGGGCAATTTACCCAGCAAGCCGAGCCTTGCTTCGAGAACAGCCACTACAATTGCTATGATATTGATGACTTTAATTGCCTACCAGGACCTGGCTAAGCTAAACCATAACCGGACATACTTTCGCAGAGGACACGCACGGATATAGATGTCTGCATTCCACATCAGACAAGATACGACGGAAGCTTCTGAAGTTTGCAGCCCAAGCGAGTTGTTTTCAATTCCAGTTCAATTTAGTTTACGAATTTGATTAACGGTTACAAAGTTAGTCGAGCAATAGTAAATGCATAAAGTGGCCGTGTCTCAACATTCCGCATTCCGTGATTTGCACGGATACAGCCCATAAATCGTGGGTCATCATTGGACACGGCGGTGAGTCTCGTGCTGGTACAGTGAAGGATTAGGAGTCTCCAATCTGTTGAGGTTGCCTGAATATCCATTCTTTGGACGAGTCTGGATTCCGCAGGCGCGATCAATTGTCAGCTTCAGTTGATCATTCAAAGGAAGAGTCATAGATATTTACCTGTTGAGAGACACAATTCCCGCCATTTTGCATCGCCGCTTCCTCCTCAAAACGTGCGCGGACGTGCGAGGGTTCATTGAGCCACATGTTGCGGATGATTTGCAAAACCTCCCCCTCGGTACGTATCATTCCGGGAGGTGGGGCAGGAAGGGTGCGGTATTTGTGTGCATGATAAAAGGTGAATGCGGTTGAAGGGAGAGAGGTGTAGTTCGCAGTGGACATTTTGCTGATTATGTACGGTTTGCCAAGAATCTGTCGGCAGAGGAATGTAGGATGATGGAGGGAGGAAGGTATACCAAGGTTATATACAGATGAGAACAATGAGAGTCGTGGTGGCCCAAACTCAAGCCATTGGATGCCATTGTTATGTATGGCCAGTGAGAACAAGATCTAGAGACAAGAGCATATCTATTGTTTGTCCAGGCTTTGAGCATAAGGCCTCAGGCGTGAGTTAGCACTGAGCGATCAAACATTAAAAAAAGTGATAGCAAGGAGAATGAACTGTGTGTGTAAGCATAAATACATGCATGTTCAATTGTCTGTACGCATGGCACGAGGCGTGGTATCAATGTGCTGTCTTTGAGCGCGTACGAGCGATTGAGGCGTTATGAGACGCACTGACAGTGAGCAGCGGGAACGAATAAGTGCGATGTAAGTTTGGGAGAGGAGAGGAACACAAGATCACACGTATTCAGTACATAGAGATAGTTCGGTCAAACGCCGCTATCACCAAGGTGATAGTTCCTTGGAAAAGAAACAATACCCCGACCTGTACTAAATACTAGAGATGACAGCTTAAGAGAACGAGGGAGAGAACATATGACGGCGGACGTTCGGCTAGAGATATACCTAAATCGGAGAAATGATGATAATGATGGATGATCTCTGTGGCGGGCCGGGTAGGGCGGTGTACAGTAGTGGTGGCATATATCGTAGTGGGTTCACGTCCTGTTGTGCTATGCGGACGTGATGTCCCGTGATGTAGTGAGCTGTTCCCTAATGCCAGTAGGTTGCTGGACTATTGATTTGTGACAATGTGTGCGTGAATCAGATCCGGCCTGATTCCGTGTCACAGTTCCCCCTCGTCATTTTCCCCTTACTCCAGCACGTGGCCATGGTGCAGTGATTCAGAGGTTTTTTCTTTTGTTCGAGTTCCATCCTCGCTGTAAAAGACGCTGCATTTCATGGCAATGTGCTGTTACCAATCAATGACTCAGTGTTCTCATAGCCTCGGAGACAAGAAAGCGTCGAATGACTGCATATGGTTCAAAGCTGGGGTTCCGGCTCTTTCCTGGGGTTCTACCGCGCCTGTGTTTCAGTGTAACTCTATTCACCCTTTGTACCTCTGGCCGAAGATCGTACATCGTGTCATGTGAGAGCTGGTGTGTGTATAGTTGGTGTTTCTGGTTGCGGTTGTGCGGGACAGGGAAAATCTACTTGAGTTGGAGATTGCGAGAGCCTGTAAGATGACAGAGACGTATCTATCCTCATCTCGCCCATGTACATCATATTCCCCGAGGTCCATGTCCATGTCCATCCCACTTCCCAATGCGCTCTGCAACTTATCATACGCCGCACCTCCATCCGTAACTGTATACCTGCTCAGCGCCGCCGTTGTAGCACATAACGGCGAACGTGACGACGACGAACGAACAACCATGCGACCGACGATGATGTACATTGTTAAGAGAGTGGTGATTTCCCGGGGTCAATTTGTGCCTTAGATCACCTTCCTCGCTGTTCACTTTCACGTCGTTTCACATCGCGTCAGATTCGACGCGTTTGTATCACATCAGTCTATTCTCCTTTGTATTCTATAATCTCCCGGATAGTACCTCTCCGCGGTTCCATTTCCTCAGAGCCTCTGGAACGCCTGCCTCAAATAAGTGAGATAACCTTTCATCGAGCTCCACACCAAGCGTAGTGCACCCTACGCGCCTCCATTTCACTCCGAGCACGACTCCCCGATGTCAAGCGGCAGTCATCACGATGATCATGACACGAATTCCGAGCAGCTGACTTTTACATACTCCGAGACAACACGCGCAAAAATGCAGCGTATCAATGTCTTGCAGAATACTGGAGGCCTTGTTCACCATCAATACAATCTAAAGGTCTTCTGGCGGACGGAGGTGTGTTGAGTAATTTCTGGGATGAGTCTCGGAAAACATGCGAGGGAAGATTCAATTCTCGCCCGGGTCGTGTCCCAGAATCGAGATATGACGGCGATAATGACCATGTCAATCTATATTCACTTTAAAATGTTGAAATCTTTATACACATCGAAGCTAATGTTCTTTAATATTCATGAGAAATCTCGTGAGATTTGATGTAGGGCGGCCAGATCATCGCGCTGAATTCAGATCATAATAAAGGCGATGCCTTTGCTGGACCAAGTTTCCAGGTCGCCCGTACCTGCCCGAACGCGCTCGTGATATGGATTGACAACAGGGCTGTTTCTAAGATCACCATACGTCCCATACTCTTACACCTGTATCGAGACAAAACGTCATCTTCCAAGATTTCTAATTACATTACACGTCTTTGCATCTAATCAGGCTCTTCATAAGTGTGACTCAGAGCCGTCCATGACTATCAAGACCTGGACGTCCGAAATCGTTCTACCACAACGCAAAGAAGAAAATCAGCAAACCTTCACATTTTACCAGTCGAAAGATAAACGTACAGGAGGCGAAGGCTTATTCTTCAGGATACCCTCGATCTTCTCCATGATCTCTGGCGTAAGTTTCGGCAGGATCTCGACGGCCTTCAAGTTGTCCCTGAGCTGCTCAGGCGTCGACGCACCGAGTATGACGGTGGAGGTGTTGGGGTTCTTCGCAACCCATGCTAGCGCTAGTGCTGCGGGAGTGGTTTGCAATTCTACGCGGCAAAAAAGGTCAGAGGGGACAGAGGATGAGAACAACACGTACCATCCGAAGCGAGCTTCGTAAGCTCCTTAACCTTCCTAATCTTCTCTTTACCTTCTTCAGTCTGAAGAGACTCGACAGTATTCTTAAACATAGGTGTCGTAGCGAAACGCGATCCCTCTGGAATACCATCGTTATACTAAAATCACATAAATTTATTAGAACGATGCCCGAACTCGATGGATGAGCATCGTCTAACCTTCCCGGTTAGCAGCCCGCTGGCGAGGGAAGACCATGTTGTGGTTCCGAGGCCATATTTGCGGTAGAGCGGGCTAGCAACACGTTAGTCCTGTTGTAGCGTTCGAGGAGGATGTGAACGTACTCGTATTCCTTCTCGGGACGTTCACGGTGGAACATGCTGAAGGGAGGAATATGTGAGCTTCAAAGCATCAGAAAATAAAAAAGACGAAACTGGTGTTGACATTGCTCGGCAATGGGACCTGCGAGGTTCAGCTTCTCAGCAACATCTAGGATTCATCTTCGTCTAAGCAGTCTTGGAGGGCAACACAAACGAATGCTTACGGAACGCCTCTTCAATCTCCCTCGCACTCCACTCCGACGTTGCCCAATAAAACGCCTTATCAATACATGCTCAGCAATTGAAAAACTCATTGATACAAAGACACGTACCCAACCCTGATCAATAACCCAATTGAACGCTCTCACGATCTCCTCCATCGGCACCGTATGATCAGGCCGATGCGCGAAAATGACATCTACATAATCCATGCCGAGGCGCTTCAGACTCTCTTTCGTACCTTCAATGATACTATCGGCACATCATATTAAATCCATGGCCTGTATTGATTGAATGAGAGGATGCTCACTGTTTACGCGAAAGACCACCGTCGTTTGGGCCCTTGCGTGTTCCCCAAAAAATCTTGGTGGTAACAACGAGATCTGTGCGACGCAAACCGAGTTCTTTGATAACGCGTCCCCTAAAAAGCCAAAAAAGAACATCGCGTCCGAGGTCACGAGTTGTAAGAATGGACATACATCTCAAGCTCGGATTTTCCAGCTGCATACACCTCTGCCGTATCGAACATGTTGATACCAGCATCGAACGCAGTCTTGATGATTTCCTGATAACGCACGCGCGCATTAGTAAAAGAATGACGTGACACGAGATGACGAGTCTCATACTAACCTTGACAGGATCGCCCACGACGGATCCACCAAGAGTCAGCCCTATAGGTAGACCATTGATCAGCACTTCTTGTCTTCTCGTCATCCAGAACACTGACATCCTCCGAGGGAGAAGACCGGCACACGCAAACCACTAGCGCCGAGGCGCCTGAACGGCATGTTTTTGGGATTAAACTCCCGGAGAACGACAGGGTCTTCGGTTGGGCTCATGATTACTGGCAATGTGGGTTCAAGGAAGTTGCGAGTAAGCAGATTATAAAGAAGCCTCTGCTATTTATAGTGGACGCGATTTTATGGATGACGAATTGACGCGTCAGTTGCTTATTCAGTATTTGATCGCCGTATAGTTATTTGGCAAGCCCCCGGTATTGAAAACCCTGGCGTTTGTAGTCAACAAACGTTTCGAGTCGTCTTTCGATGCCATTGTTGCTTAATCACATCTATCTTCAGATTGTCCCTAGTACCTTGCTTCTATGGTCTTTATTTTTAGAGGATTTCGCAGGTAAGATTGCGTAATCAGGACCAGGGTATTTCAACAATCAACTTGACATGTACTCTGGTGAAGCGTGCCTTGATTAATTTTGTTGGTATTTTCGGTCCATGATGGTTGCTACTATCTGATTAGCTGGTCGTAATTGACCTGTAAACGGCGGTGAAGGCACTGGTAGACGTCAATCATGCCGTAGAACATGCTCTTGACGCGCGCGAAATGGTCAGATTCAAGCAACCCAAGTTGAAGAGTATTGAGGGTATCTAGAACAATACCATGATGTGTACTGGTGCGTTGAGTGGTCAAATTATGTGCCTTTGCTAAACTGCATACTAGATATACTTGACGAAGCATGGTTATTTACGCAGTGTAATATTGATGAATCATCGCTCTGAGATTCGAAGTCAAACAATGATCATTTAGTTATAATGAATGACAATCCAATAAGTAAACGAACCTGAGATTCGAAGTAATCTGACTAAAAGTCTAAGATAATTGTACTTCATGACAATATTATGATGGTCGCATTAGGTCATTTAGAGCCTTTGTTATCTTCCTTGTCAATCACACTTGACAATGACTGTGCAACAATCCCAGGAGTGTTTCAATACTTATTGAAACTTTCTCGGAGTAAGGCTTTTGTCAATATATTGGCAATCATATCTTTTGTAGATATGTATCATAACTTGATATGCTAGCAAGCAATTTGATCGCAAATAAAGTGATATCAAATGCTGATATGTTTTGCTTGAGATTGTGAGACCAGATTACTGTATAATGCAATGCTGCCTGCATTATCTGAGTGTATGACAGTAGCTGTTGTTTGTGGGAAGTCAAGTTCTTGTAGTAATGTTCAAAGCCAATCGATGC
Source organism: Termitomyces sp. MG145 (assembly GCA_003313055.1). Classification (NCBI taxonomy): domain Eukaryota; kingdom Fungi; phylum Basidiomycota; class Agaricomycetes; order Agaricales; family Lyophyllaceae; genus Termitomyces; species Termitomyces sp. MG145. The sequence continues at coordinate 14,662 of QGOB01002735.1, read as the reverse complement.
AATGCATTCAGCCTCAACTGTTGACATAGCGACAACTGATTGCTTCTTCAAAGATCAGGATACTGTGCTTCCAATCATATTAAGACACCATTCACTTACCAACATTCTGTTATTGAGATCTTCTGCCCAATTTGAGTTGTTCCATCTGACAAGTGTTATTTTTCCATCCTTGGATCATTACAAAGACAACTCTTTTGTTCCCTTGAGGTAACAAAGTATTCTTTTGCAAGCTGACAAGTGAGATATCCCAGGATTTCCTGCAAACTGCACAACAAGTCTGACTCTGAATTGAATGTCTGGGCAGGTTTGCATTGCATAAAGAAGAAATCCTATGATGGAAAGATGATTGATTCCCTTGGCATATTCATTGTATGCTTCTTGGTCATGTTGACTGCAGGGTGTTTGGACTAGTGAAAGATTAAGATTTGTTATGATAGGAGTCAATACAGGTGAACAGGAGGACATGTTGAACTGGTTTAAAACAGTGTCAATGGATGAGGTTTGATTGAGGTAACTGAGTTGATTTGCACAACCACAAGTGACTTGAATACCAAGGACATGTTGTCAGTAGACATTTTATCTTTAAAAGATATGATCTTGTTAATTTCTTTTCCAGCAATTACCATGTTGTCAACATAGACCAAGACAACCAGAATTATCTCATCATTGGACCAAAAGACATAAATGCAATTATCAGATTGGAGCTGTTTAAAACCAAGTTTGATAAGAACATTGTGAAGTTGCTCTTTCCACTTTCTACCAGCTTGTTTTAACCTGTCTAGAGCCTTAGGAGTTTCTAAGATTTCTTCTTCCCAACTTCTTCTGGAGCTTGCCATCAATTTCTCTTCATCTAAGAATCTTTCCAGATATGCTCCAATCACATCAATTTTGATGGATTTTCAGATTGAATATGGTGGAAAGGGTGAAAAAAATTCAAAGGAATGTAAATTTGGCAACTGACAAGAATGTTTCATTATAATCAATGCCTGGGATTTGTGACAATCCCTGTGCCATGATGCAAGCTTTGAACTTTGAGTGGTTTCCTTGTTTGCTGAGATTTCCTATCAAAATAACTTTGCTTTCCATGGCTCTCTTTTCCTCTAGTAAGTTATCAACTTCCTCAAATACTCCTTGACAAACAAGTTGATTATATTTGGCATCTATGCCCTTCTTCCAATCTTTTGCTTAAGAAGTTTCAAGGGCTTCATTCATGGAGGGTCCATTTGTATTCACAAAAGCAATGTGGTGAGTTGATTCATTTCCATCTTGACAAAATCTGACTAGCAGTCACCATCCACATGTGGAAGTGTTGTACTTAAGAATGTTTCCCTGTTTGTTGGTTTTTCAAGGAGCAGAGGGAATATTGATCAGGGAATTGGACCTTTCAGGCATCATGGGTTGGGATGGATATGACCAATAGGGATGTCTTCCCTACTAAAATCCTGAGACAATCTCAGTGCCCCAAGAGTCTGTTCAAGCTCAGATCAAAAAGAAGATAGAGCCAATATTCTTGTAGTGCAATCAGATTCCAAATGAATCAAGGTGTCAATGAAATGATCATTTTCTTTTGGTTCAGCTTGTGTCAAACCTATTTTAACTTGAACCAATTCACTGGGAGTATTGTCTCCATGAAATTGTACATCTTGTGAAGCAATTATTTTTCCATTCTCAAGGTCTTCAAGTCTATATCCCTTAGTTTTATCTGTTCACCAGTCAAGCATCCAAACTCACACAGATCTTGACTCAAGTTTTCCATGACACACTTCTTTGAGTGCATGCACCCAACCTAGTGATCCAAAGATTTGCAGATGTGACAAATCTGGTTTGCACTTTGTCTTGAACCATCTGGTATAGGATATTTTGCCCTGCAATGCAGAGGTTGGAGTGATGGAGCAAATATAGATGGCATACATGAATGCCTCACCCCAATATCATAAGTCCTTTGGCACTGTGAAGCATGCATCTGGTCATCCTCATGTATATAGCAATTGTGTGCTCAGCTATTCCATTCTGCTGTAGACAAGAGGAGTTTTTTGTTTTGTGAATGATCCCATTCCTGAAACAGAATGCATTCATGACTAAATTGACAAATTTGGTCCCATCATCTGTGCAAATTCCTTTGACATAAGACCCTGATTGACATTCATACCTTGTTATTATTTTTCCAAGCACATCATTAATTCTGTCTTTGTTTTTGAGAAGCTGACCAATAGGATAGCATTGACTAACTTCATTGACTACCATTGCATAACAACAATTGTCCCAAGTGAGAGTGGACATTGGACCAGCTAAGTCCATGACCAGTAGTAATTTTGTCATATTTTGTTTTGCTGATTTGAGGATATGTTGGCTAGCCCTGAGCACGTCTGCTGCAAAGGCAATTGAACTCTTGAGGTGGCTTGATATCAAGTCCAGTTACAAGATCCTTGTCCACCATCATTTTGATGGTGTGGGGACTAATGTGTCCATGACAACAATGTCATAAATGCATAGTCAACTCACTTGTAATGTAAACAATTTCATTGTCTATTTCCCCAGTGATTATTGATGTAATGTGATAAAGCATCCCATGACTGCCTATGAGGTTGGCATGTGAGAAATCTCTTCCTTCCATGGTCAAGCAGTCCCCTATTTCAGCTCTCATTCATGCATTGGGTGATTGCTTGCATAACACATTTGTTTGACCCTTTTTCTCTTGGAAACAGATTACAAGCAGTGAATGGCTAACATTGCTGCCTCTCATAATTATGTAATTTCGGGGTTCAATTCCCTGTATCTGAGTATGGACAGAACCTTAGAACTCTTCTATTTTGGCAACTAAAAACAATCAATGTTCTTCACATGTGCAGGGAACAATTGCTCTTTGACAAAAGATAGTAAAAATGGACCAATTGATTTTACAATTTTATTTTAATGTTTCTTCTGTTAAAACCATAGCTATGAGAAAGTATTGTTACGAAGTATTTCATTGTTACGAAGTATTTCAATGGTACTTACAATACAATTTGACTAGAAATAAAGGAAAAAAAATATGATGCTTATCGACTTTCCTAACATGATTGATAAACATTATCTTTTTCTTTTCATTCTCTGGGTACAGGGATCAATGTCATTTGGAAGAATAATGGAAAAACATGGTAAAAATAATCCAATTGATTTAAAAATCTTATTTGAATGTTTCTGACTTACTCATGCTTACCTCCGGCTAATCACAACCTGTAGACTAAAACATACAGGTAATCTCAGTCGTACTATATCATATTGTGTGACGGAGGACTAAAACACTGTAATCGTCTACATGGTCGACTAGTACCAAAGCATATTCAAAATCCGAGCTCCTTGAGGCGATATCTCGGTGCATCAAAATGCCACGATCTCAAAGAACAATGGATGAGCTACAACCAGAAGAGAATAGGTAAAACTCACATGTATCCATTCACAAATGTCTTCCACAGCTCATATGCGGGCGGAGATCGGGTTTGAAGGACTGTGCATACTCTGGTATAAGCAGCTATAGTATCGCGGGAAATGGCACTGAGAGTATTCTTGACCGATTTCCCGCAGACGAACGCCCTGCTGTGTACATAATTGTCAGTTTCGCTGGCTAAAGTCTCCTTGTAAAACCTGTGACGGATTCCCAAAAATTCCTCAATGATACTACGTACGGAAACGGTAAAAGTAGCGCACGATAAGACATCATTGGCCAAGTTGATGTATGTCATGATATCCCTAATGACTTGAACGAAATCGGCTACGTCGCAAGATGTACTGTGCGGGAAGATCATGAATGCAAATGCTTCAGCGGCTCCAGTTTTGCCTCGCAGGAAATCCGGCCAGCTTTGAGCGCTTGAAGATAGCTTCATCTTAGGAATAGCTTCGAGTTCCAGTAAGCATCCATTGATGTATTCCATCATTGAAGAGACGATGCAATTGGCGGAGATGGAGTCCCAGGACCGGTATATGTCGCAAAGTGTAGTGCGCAATTTGTTCAGCGCGGCCTGTTCCCCGCCTTCTGAAGAAAGTATCGAGAGCTGGAATCTTTTCATTGACGATGGAAACTTGTGACAAAGATCTTCCATGCATAGTATCAGCCTAAAGAAGGAAACCACTGGGTATACCGGCAGACAAGTTGAATTCAAGAGAGGCACACCATGAAATCTGAGCTATCAAAAATTGCTCCTCATATGAAAGGCGCTTATATCCAAGCTGTGAGTAGTGAGATACGACGATACTGAAATAACCGTAGGGGTGGCACATACCTCTGCCAGCATGGCAGCTTGTGAGCATGTGGTCTCGAACCATGCAGCGTCAGATTCATGCGATGAGAAGTAAGAACGCAAAGCGTTGACTAAACGTCCTTGACGCTCCTTGTCAGAATCAAGATAATGATAGTCTACGCCATCCAAGAGCAGCTTTATAGCGCCTTTGATATCCTCATCGCTGCACACATCTGACCTGTAGGCTCCTGGCGACATTATAGAGCACAGCGCAACAGAAGTGCCGTGAAGGTGGAGGACCGGTCTAGCTTATATGTATGTATCGGCTGTAATAACCAGGATAGATTGTTCAGGATTGAGCGATGTCTTTTCGAAATACAATTCGAACCTTTCACCTGGGAGTTTAGGCCATGTATTCCAGAAAATCACACCATTTTGAACAGACCCCTTCAAACAAGCTTTGACATGCATGGGGAGCCGATTCTCTCGCGATTATGAATTAGAACAAGAACTTGGCAGAGTATGTGCGACAATCCGTCATCCGGACTAAGCTGAATTTGCTTAACCCCAAGCCATTGAGATACGGTATTTCACAGCATACAAATCGTCACAGCTCAATTTACCAACAAGCCGAGCCTTGCTTCGAGAACAGCCACTACAATTGCTATGAGATTGATGACTTTGAGTGTCTGGCCCACGATGTGGCCAAGGTGGCCCATAACTAGACACACTTTCGTAGAGGACACGCGAGGATATAGATGTCTGCATTGCACACATCCTACAAGATACGACGTAAGTGTCTGAAGCTCGCAGCCCAAGCGATCTGCTGAATTCCAGTTCAATTTAGTATAATTTAATTAGCGGCTACAAAGTTCGTCGAGCAATAGTAAATGCCATAAAGTGACCGTGTCTCATCCTTTCGCAATCCGTGATTTGCACGGATACAGCCCATGAATTGACAGGAGATGAGTAACTCTTCAATTCGTTATACATCGGATATGGTGTAATGGTTAACATTGCCGCCTCTCAAAGTTATGTAACTTATCGCGGCAGCTCGGGGTTCGATTCCCCGTATCCGAATACTCTCGAAGTTTCTAGTGACCTTCTATTTTGGCAACTAAAAACACCAGAAAACATTCTTGATAGCTGGGACTCTTCCTTCTCTTTCAATCATTCCCTCAAGAAATGTTAATGCACCTCCGTCTTCTGCCTCTCCTCTGCCTCCCTCTCCTCGCCATCTCCCAGCAAATCCCCCTCGTCCCCAACGTCAACTCCCTCATGGACCCTGAATCTCCTTTGATCCATACTAAACCCACCCTCTCCGACCTCCTAACCATCGAACCCACCGCTTCCATCTTCTACTCTTATGCTCGAGAGCTAGAACTCAGCGCCCGTTTCGCAGACTCGACTGATAGCCTGACGGTGTTTGCGCCGACAAATAAGGCTGTTATGGCGCTGGCGAGGAAACCGTGAGCCGTCACTAGCTTTCTTAATTATCAATAGTTGTTAACACTGGGGTATTGCAGACATCAAGGACCCGATAGACCATCAGACGACAGCATAACAATTAGCGAAGAGGAATTCGACAATTTATCCAAGAAGAACGTCGAGAAGTGGGTATCAGCTCACATCCTACCTGTCAGTCCTTTCTCTCCTCTCGTCACACCTCTCGATTTCTACTCGAGTCCAATTCATCCAGGAATCTCCCATCTCTTTTGATACGCACGAGCATCCAACACTTCTACACCGTAAATCCATTACATTCACACCCATAAGCAAGAACGACGGTACCGACCCGGCGTGGAGTCGGGTGACACTCGATGACGGAATTCGCATTATTGGTATGAAGGAGGTATGATTCTTTTTACACGAGTTTGAGCTTTATCTGAGCTCGTCGTGAATCGCAGGCCTCAAATGGTGTCCTCTACATGATTGATGGTTCCATATCTTACAATTGACGCTGATTTCTGACTTATATCACTCAACAATCGACTCGTGAAACTTTGACATGTGAATTTGTGATTGGTTTGGTGTATTATGGATAAAGTTTTAACTCGCGTTGTTTTGTTTTATAGGTTCGCTGTGTGCAATAACCACTATTTTATCTGATCATCTGGTATCAGCTTTGATCCTGAGATTCCTGCAACTGAGTGGAGCTCTGCGTCAAGAATGAGGTGACTTGCTGAGAACACAATTTGGGTTCTCTTGATCTGACTGACTTGCTGAGATATCTTGTTTATGTTTTTGTTTTTGTTTTTGTCTTTGTTTTCGTTTTCATCGTCTTCTTCCCTGACGAAGTACTTCTCAGCATACAGATTCATGCTTTCCATGGCATTTCCATCCCTGAACAGTGTTCCTAAGCCCATTCCGTCTTGAAGGACCGTTTCGTACACCTCACGCCCCTGCCTCGAGTCGTACGCACCGCATGCTCACGAGCCGAGAATGTTTCGCCTATGTTCGAAATCCATGTATCACTTCAGTTTTGTCGGCAAAGATTTGGTTCATATTCGGTGGGCTGTACTAGCACTAATCGCTTGAATTCCAGGGTATACTAAAAGGACCCAGAATGCCTCACCAAGGTTTCGATTACGATGATGATCACTTCTTTATTCCAGCAGGAGCATACCTCATGGTTAGGATTGAAATACGGTCCGAGGTTGAGTCCGAGTCGAACGGTCTTATACGAAGGACGTAATTCGTTGTTGGTTTTGACTGAATGCTTCTGATGCAGTTGGTGATTGGTGCCCTTCAATCTTGATGTTCACGTTTTCATGGACGGACTGGAATCAAAATCTATCACGGCATCGCAATCGTTCTTAGACTTCAACTTGTGCTGCCCGCATCTCGAGTCATACGCATCGCATCCCCACAAGCAGGAAGGTCTGTGATTTGGTTTCGTATATATGCATCTGCACTACAAGATTTGTCGAATTCCGTACTCGATTTTGGGCGTCTCTCGCGAGCAGAAAAGGGTTCGTTCGGCCGCCAGCGGCTTGGCGGCAAGCATTTGTACTGTAGATTGGTGATGATGCCTTCGATTCCGTTGAGTTCTCAGGTTTATTGCAACGGGTCTGTTCGTAGCTGTACAACGAGTAGTGCGCAGTATTCCCTCAGCAGGTTGCGGCAATGTCCTGATTCCTCATCTTGAGCTCAGATTTAATCATGATAGACCCTTTAATATTTATGATTCGCACTTCAACTAGGGGCACTCTATCTTCTTCGACTAGATGTTTAATATGTAGGTCCTCTCAACCTCTTCGTGTCGTGGGTATGTTCGCGAGTGTCTAGATCTCGACTTGGCTCCGAGACCGTTGCAGTATCCGACTCGCGCCGCTGTTTCTCGAAGTGGTACATATCGTATCCTCGCGGGCGCGGAACCTGTTCAATGTTTGGACTTGGATTGCATATCGGTGATCAGGTTTAGCGGAAAAAAGCCCGTTGGCAGACAGTGAGTGATGTTGCCGTCTTCATTCACGTAAGCCCACAAGATTTCTGCTGCACGCCGATTGCATACACGGACCGACGATGCTTGTAGAGACTCAATTCGTTGAAGTCCACCTCAAGAACATGCCCTTCTGCCGGTTCGGTTCCAAGCGGATTAATGTCGCTTGCTAGGAAGGAGCTCCTGCATGCATTATCTGACAAGAATCGGAGCTGACCCGGTATTCATTCCTTGAGGATTCCGGCAAGAAGGGTGCCTTGTCGTGATTGTGACGGTGCTCTTCCAGAATTACTACTACAGTCGACCTACGAAATAGGAAATTATCAAGAATATTTTTTATAACGGGATCACCATCTTTGAGGTCTCCATCGGGAAAGTTCGAAAACAGAGGTTTCAGTGCTGGTCGACCTCGGCTTGCTCTACGTCATGAAAGGAGCTTAAACTGAGGAGAACAGATCTCGTCATCACGACCAAGAGAGGGGCCCGAACGATACAAGTTCAATTTATCTGGTAACAGTTTTCATTGAAGATCTTTCCATATCCTGCTACCGATACGATCGATACGGTATCTGCAAGGATTTGGGAGATACATCAAGCACGGGGGCATTCACTTGAACCAAGTCCTTCTCCCTTGCGCTCGCTCGTCGTGGCCCTACACCAATGGACAGCAAGACCCTTCAACGGCTTATCGTGCAATCTATTTCTTCTCGGCCACATTAACCACCTGCATATAAAGATCTCTGAGTGGGCCCTCCTGGAATATCTTCAACCCGCATACTGTCAAACTTAACCATTCGCTCTTCTTCATATCGAGTTTACCACAACAGACGCGTCCTTCCGCTGACATCTTCCACGGAACCATGACGGAATCAGTACTTACCTTATTTAATGGAGTTCTAGGTCTAGTCTTATACGACAGATGGCATCGTGTCTGACAAGGTTGCATATCACGATGGCACATTGGAAACCCTCCTGCTCACCTGGTTTCTGTCGGTGTACATCTAATGCTATTCAAAGTAGGATGGTCAAAGGAGTTTTGGTTACTTGCCATCTTACACCTATACCCGTGACACGGCTATTCCGAGCGAGCTAGCTGCTCAAGGCCTCACTCAATTGGGGGAAATGATACATGCTAATTGACTTTGTGATCGCAACGGAAGCAAGTTGTCTCAAATGCTCATCCTATGATCCTAGGAAATTGCACACATTTCATCCTCTCCCACCGTTCAAGGTCATTAGCAATTGTAGCAGTCAGAGATAACAGATTTGTTGTAACCATCGACTGTATATTGCTTTATGGTATTTAGGTGCCACAGCTGTTGAATATTGTCTGACAGAGAATGCCTGGCTAGAAGCGGAATCGCAAGCCGATTCCTAGATTGGACTAATGTCTCCAAAGAAAATTGAAGCTGTATAAGTATGAGGCGTGGCTCCGAAAATCGCCACGTGCACATACCAAATTTGGCCTTCACTTTCACGCTTCAAGCCGTCCTCATGTATCAGACGTAAGTCATGGACTCTTCCCTCAATCGTCTATCTCCTCAAGAGCTCCCTGACAAAGGGAAGGGACGTGCCGAGAACCCTACTGAAAGGACTCCCTTGCTCAATGGTCAGTCATCCTCAAGTACCCTGGTTTTCAACGAGCATACAACTGCGACTTCGAGAGAGGAGTCCAATCGTCAACTTCGGTCCAGATTGATTATGGTGTTTCTTATCTCCTTGTGCCTCTGCATAGTCGCCTTCTCTTTTTTTGCCCTCCTAGCGTGGTCGTACGCAGCGCAAGTGTCCAAAATAACGCCGGATGACGTCGTGCGAGATGCCATCGTGCTTCAAGGGCCTGATCGTGTGGATGTGCACAAAATAACAGTTTCCGGCGAAATATGGCTCACTGTAGACGCAAGGCTGGGCATGGATGCGGGTGTCGTTGTTGGAGTCAACAGTCAACCGGAAGATTCGCTCATGTCGGGGTGGTGGAAAGCTTTTGGTCGATGGGGCATTCAACAGTTGGATAGAGTCACCGTAACTCTTTCGACTATCACACTAGTTTCTCGGTCAGATCCATCAACCATCCTTGCCTCTATCAGCGCCTCCCCGGTGGTTGTGTCCCTTGCAGCGAATCCACCAGCTGATGCCTCGTGGCTTACTCCTGTTTCTATACCGGTTGTCATACGGCCCAATAACAATACATCTGCGTGGATACGATTCATTCGTGAGTCTTGGAGGCAAGGATTGATAGATGTACAGGCCAATGTAGGTCAGGCTATCGTTCATGGTGGTTGTGAGAATGAGAAGAGTTGGAGAACGTGGTTTCACCAAAAAATGTTGGATGTAAGGACGTCAATGCGGTTTCAGAGTAAGTGATCCGTTTATTTTGATCTTATGCTTGCGTTCTTATCGACATCCAGTTCCCCCAATACCCGGAATACCTGGACCTGGCGACAAGGATTCTTTTCCGTCGGTTCACGACTTTGTCACGCTCACAAATTTCCATATAGCAAGCACTTCAAACAATCTTAACATTCGTGCTTTTGCTACTGCGATCAACCCGGTCCCGTCTAATTTCAATTCAACGACACCTTCTATCCCTTTCATCGTCTCACTTCCATACACAAACACTTCTCATCACCCAGTATCAATTGCATCTGTATCAACCGCACCCTTTCCGTTGACACATCCCAACATCACTCTCGACATATCAGGGACGGTTCTACCGTTATCGAACGATTCAACCCCTGTCCTCTCGTCGTTTATATCTCGGTACCTCTCCGGGCAATCCAATCCAATACTCATCTCCACTCCTCTCATCGCTAACCTCACCGTTCAAACCGTCTTCCCACCTCCCAATCCTCCACCACGCATCCTACGTAATGTCACTATTAAAGACATGAAAGTCAAAGCCGGCACAACATTCCTCGCAAGCGGCACTATTTTTGCCTGCGTTGTCCTACCCAAAGGCGTCGACATTGACCTTATTGTATCCCGTGTCCTTCCAGATGTGCTAGTCTTCGACGGGGATGTGCCTGACACTATCGGTCCCCAGCCCGTCCCACCACCATTGCCCAATCCGCTACCTGAAGGTGCGTTTGGACACATTCGGCCGAGCAACTGGTTAAAGGCGATCAGCGTGCGTAATGGTTCTGACGAGGAGGACGGGGCGTCGTATGTGGTTACGGCGAAGATTATTGATGTACCGATAGAGGTGCTCCCTGGTCGGCAGAAGGAGTTTAGCAATTTTGTCAGTAAGGTTCGTTCATACTTCAGAAAGTCTCCTATGCATGCATCGATGAATGTACCTCAAAGATTGTTTTTACTTCCGATGGGGCAGTCGCTGGCATACTGGGATCGACGGCTGTAGCCGCGAGGGTCCGCGGTCTACCGTTGTCAGGCCAAGACAGGGAGATTGAGATGTCGCATCTTCCTTTCAAGGGCAGTGTTCGATTGGGGAAGAGAAATATGTTTTCTCCAAGACACTTGGATGCGCAATTATAATATGTATGGACATTTCGTTTGTATAGAATCCCCGTGTACGCACATTTCTCATTTCTGCATATTTATTCATCAATTGTATGCTATTGACCAGTAAAGTACCACTCGTTTTGTGCTCCAGATGCCGTAGGATCTCGTGTGTTTGCAGTATTTCTTCCTTATAATAGGTCCGCTTCAAGGTGGCAGATGAAAGCGCAAGAGACTTGTCGAATAGGATAGAAGAACCTTTGTTAGCGTGGCAGGCCGAGAGCTTTGTGTCGATGAACAGGGCTGTATGAAATGATGAGATTTGCAATAGAGACATTCCCATGTCATCGACATCGACGGCCTATGACGCAACGATGTACAGGGAACATGAATGGGGCTGGTACTTCTGATCCGAGATGGCTGAATGTTGTTCATTCTTGGATGGATCTGTTGAGAATGGATTCTAGCCCCATACCTTTTGTTGTATTTCCTTCTCTGTTAGCTCAGGAGACTGATACTAGTGCTAACAGATTGCCTACTATGGTCAATATCATGCTCCTCACTTTCAACAATGCTCAGTTCTGAGTTGGGGAAAAGATATTTAAATATATCTACTTCAGCTCAATTCAAGAGTTGACAAACAGAATTCTATTCATTGAAGTGCAAATACAATGGGTGTCAAAAGTAGGGATTATGCTCCTGGAGCAGGGATGGGTGAGCACACACAGCTGCTTGGTGGAAGTCACACAGGCAACCCAAAGCCACACAGGCAATAATGCATACAGCCAAAGCAAAAAAGAGATTCCAGTGGACTCCTTAGCGCAATGGCACAACACCATGTGGAAGTTCCAAATTCATACAAAAGCTACCTGAACACTGACAGACCATGGTCCTACTCTTGTGCAGAAGATGCTGATAAGTGGGGTAGTCAAAACTTGAATTGAACTTTCTATCTGTGTAATATTTAACTTGTAATTCTAGCATGTATGTCATACAATATCAGGATACATTGGCAGCATTTAATGTGTTTAGAGTGTAGGAATCTCTAGCTCTAGACCTTGGTGTACAGCCAAAATGGTTGAGCATGCTTGGTGATATGCTGTCATTCTTGAGCTGGGTCCAGAGTATGAGACATCCTCAATTACCAGTTTTTCTCTACAGGAGCAATCCTACATGTCTGCCAAGACTAATAAGTACTGTGCATTGCTATTTTGAGGGAGGGAGTGCCCTTTCCCCAAGGCACAGTGCTCCAGCTAAGTGCACTATAGATTTACAGAGATCTAACTCACAACCCTAACCTGTTCCTGGCTTTAGTGTTGCAGCCTGCTCCAATCCTATTTGCTCCACCCTCAATTATATTGTCTATTCAGAGATCCACAAGTCTGAACTTTCAGCTTAGTAATCCATACCCCCATCTCTGAAGTGCCCTCCATCACCAACTAGTTATGCAGGAAACACCTCTGTCATGCAGACTGTGACAAGCATCCCTCATCATAGATTCCTTCTGCTGAGTTTCAGGTCTTACAAATAGTAGATGCACCTAAGCTCCATGAGTGGAAATCATCTACCAGGCTGCCTGTTATGCCAACTTGGTAAAATAATGTAGTTTTGTTTAGCATTAGGAATACTTAAGTATCACCCATACTGCTGACTTGTGCACCAAGAGATTATTCCACTATCTTGGCAACAACTGCAGAGTATTCAGTTGTAATTCACATCATACATATACTAGTAGGAAGTTAAAAATAGTGCAGATATTCACTCAATGCAAGCACAAACAAGTAGTTTCCCCATTACTGCCTCAAGGGTCTTAGTGCTTGGAGAGAGGGGTAATGGCAGGACACACTCATTGTCCTCCAACCCCCAGAACAGCTCTGCACTCCTGTGACCCTGTCATACCTCAAGTGTGCTGCAGCACATCACTGGATTGCTCAAAGGTAGGGGTTGTGCTCCTGAAGCAGAGACACACATGTGATAATGCACCAAAAGAGAAGGGATCCTGGTTGTAACGAGGATGCTCATTACCTATATCATTCTATTATGCCAATGAATATTATACCTAATTACATAATTATTCATACATATATAATTTAAAGTTACACTTATGTAACCTTAAGCTTTTACTTTTGCACACTGTAGGCAGACCCAATAGACAGGTTCTGGCTTACAGTGCATGCATGTAAGGCTCAGTAGTGCAATGTGTTATATTTTTTTGAGTCAACTTGCATTGACTACTGCCTTTGGAAAACAACTGAACTTTTGCCAAAAAGTTCTCATCATCATTGATACTATCATAACATTGTTGGACAGCATTATATAAAGACATACCAGGACAGAAAATGTACAAGGAGGATGCAGTGGCCAGGGAATATGCTGGGCACTTGGCATATGGAGCATTACCTGGTGCTCCAGTAGGAGATACTCCTAGAGGAGTAACAGCAGATGCCAAGTCATCCATGTACATGGGTCTGGCAGAAGCTGTGATGCCAGGGGGGTGTTTACTACAACCCCAGTGAGACCACCAAGTGGTGGTCAACAAACTGGTTGGAGGAGTGAAGTAGGCAAGGGCCTACCCAGCTTGAGCCAGGACATTGGTCAGCCAGAGCTCAGTACAAGCTCAGGGGTTGGTCCTGCAATTACAGCAGCCAGACAGTGGAGACCAGGGTTCTCAGTGCACATCAAGATGATCCCAGAGGATATGTCTGAATTGTCAGGCAATGATCACAATAGTGATCCTGACAAGATCCTCAAATGGAGGATCATGGCATTCTGGAGACACCATGGAGAGATCCCAAGGGCCTCCACCAGGCAGAGACTGCTGGCAAGAGTAGTGAAGCATATTGCTATTCAACAGAGCATGGGAGATAACCGAGGAGGTACAGTATGCCTCCTCAGCACTGTTGACAGTTAGCCACCCCAGGAGTGGAGGAAGCCTACAAATTCCATAGGCAGACAATGCATGATCATCTGCCAGCCATTATTGAACAGCTGTTAGCTGTTTGATTGACCATCCCTAAGGAGGTCAAACCTAAATGGACTGAAGCATTGAAGTCCATAAAGCCATACTCAGGTTCTGCCAAGTTTGGTGAACTTGAGAACTGACTAATGAGCATATGTGTAAATTAAGCCATGGCTCAATTAGGTGGAGAAGAGAGAGACCAGGAAAAAGTGCTCTCTGTCATGGAGTACTTGAGTGACTCAGCACTCATATGGTACCTGTGACATGTATTACATGTCAACAGGACTCAAGAGTTCTAGACATTCATGGATGTGATCCTTGGATTGTATGATCAATTCATACAGCCTTCTACAATGCAATGCAGGATGCAAGGGATGCATTTTGTAAAACACCATACATGGTGGAGGAAGGAGTGCAGGGCTTCTACAATGCCCTGCCAGAATATGACCATATTTCCCAATGAGTTCACTGTCAGGTCCTGCTGACAACAGGGGCTCAGCTACACTGGCAAGTCCTTACTAGGCAAGCTCAGGAGGCTAAGTACGGGTCCGGGGCTTCATGGAAGCTCCGGGTACAGCTACGAGTGGCCTG
>QGOB01000313.1:0-146283 GCA_003313055.1 Termitomyces sp. MG145 | reverse complement strand
TATGAATGTTAGGGAGAAGGGTATCGGATGAATATGTTCCTAGTATGTTTCAAACAGCTGGAACAAGTACATTTATGTCCTTCCAAGAAACATGAATGTTTTCCTGGAAGTGGAAGAACTCCGGAATCTGGTGACTCTAGGACTTGTCAGGCAAGCCCCAGAAGCATCAGAAGTCATGGAATATGAAGGGACAGGTGGAAGGGACAGAATATTAGGTCTTGAGGCAGCAGGAGGGGCCGATGTTATTGTTCCCTCCTCAGAACATGAATGTTTCATAACAGTGAAACTCCGGAGATTCTTCATAATTCTATCATGTTCTATGCTGGAAGGGGTCACAAATGGATCAATAGGTGTCGGCTGAAGGGATCTGGACGGAACTATGGGTAGAATCTCACACAGTTACTGTAGAAAAGCGATCTTATTACCATAAAGTCATAGATTTCACAAGTCACATGTAGATGGTCTGTGCACCCTGTAGACTAGTATAAATAGGGTAGATTTAGGCTAGAATCGACAGGTAATTGGTGGATAAAGGCTCGGTGGTTCCCAGGGAGTGAATTGCTTAGGCCAGAGTTCATTGAGACCCTCTGCTTTCTGACTTATAGTCGAGAGTATATCTTTTGTCTTTACGACGTTAAACTTTACTCTGAACGGTTTGACGTGATTGGATTGACTCAGCCCCAGAGCATCAGTATATTGCGCAAGCAAGTACTACACCACTATATCAACAGTTTCTTACATGCTCCTCTATTGTCCTCCAAGAGACCACTCTTTGCAGCTTTTATCCCCAGCACTTACTCAGTTCCTGTTTCCTCCTTAACAACACCACTAGCACAGTGCTCACCCATACCCCTTACAAACATGAACAACAACCAAGTCACTAGGCATATGCCTGCCCATAACAACATGACTGCACCTAAATGGAATGAAAGCTGCCCCTGAAAACTTGCTCAATACTTCCAAGAGTTAGAGTATCTGCTGGGTGACTGCTCCATTACCAACAACAATCAGAAGAAAGACTATGCTGCTTAGAACATCTCATATGATATCACTGAAACCTAGCTAGGACCTCCAGAATTTAGTAACAACCACTTAGAACAAAGCAAAGCCTTATGACCTTACACTTATGTGGAATAAAAAGTAGCCATTTTGCACTTATGCCTTGGTGTTGAGGAATCAGCTCATTACATGCTTGGGCAATTTGGAGCATTTAGTCACACAAACCTTCTCTAGTGGAATCACCACCCTGGGACATTTTCAGACTACTACCATGACTTTCAACAAATCACTAGGTGGCTCTTGTCCAAAGGTAAGATCTACTAATGAGGAACAATGCCTGCTTCCACAAGGAATCTCCACCTTCCTCTGGTCTAAAATCATTTGGCACCTAGAAATAACACTCTCTAACCATCACCCTGAAGACCCCTATGAAGTAGATCAGGTCTTTGACACTGCTAAATGGGTTCTTAAAGGCACAGACATGTCCACTGGCTTAGCAAAACCAGTGCAACTGGTACCTCCATTGCCTTGCCTTCAGCTGCTCCACCCATTACAAGTGCTAAGAAAGAACCTTTGAATACCATGGCAGCTACTATCATTAATGCCTTAGCCTGCATGGAACAGTAAATGGAAGCCATGCTCAGTCCTGGAAATACTGTCCAACCTAGGCTGCCCCAACCTGTTAACAATGACTGTCATATCTGTGGTGATATCAGTCATACTATGGTCTGCAGTAATTGCATGTGTTTAGAAAGCTTCATCCAGCAGGGCAAAATCTGGTGCAATGTGAAAAGAAAGATTGTACTACTCTTGGATGCTATGATACCAAACTACTCCAGCAAGTGTTTATACATAGACCACATTGACAAATGGCATTGCCAAAACCCTAATCAGACTATTATGAGTTGTCTTTCCTCTAACACTAACCCAGATGCTAAGCAAGCAGTGCTCCAGCAGACATTTATTCACAAAGTCATGCACCTGAACAGTGCCAGTCCCAAAGTGCTATCTCAGGAAGAGAGGACCAAAGCCATTGAAAGAGAGCTCTATGCACTCCACTGACCTGCCAAAGTATTCAAATGAAGTCAATATCCTATGCACTAAGGGACACCAACCAGCACCAGCTGTGGCTGCTAGCAACAAGCTACCCACACTTAGCACTCCTGCAGATGATAATCCCAGCCCTTCCACTTCTGCTTTGCCAGCCATTAACAATAAAGGAAAAGCACCAGAATGCTCTAATGTACTCACAGTTGCCCCTCCTTTGCACCCTTTCTTTGGAATACCTAATCATTACACTCCACTCACTAACAAGAACTTTGGCATGCAAGACAAATGTACTGACCCCACCTACTACAGTATGCCCCCTATCTATGACATTGAACAGACCAAGCAGGTCTTCAGTTATGTTCTACAAACAAAGATGATGCTTTTGGTAGGAGAATTATGTTCTCTATCATACAATATTAGAAATCAGTTCCAAACAGCTGTTACCCTCAAGTGTGTGCCACTTCCTAACATTAATGCTTATCAGAAGTCTAGTGACATTTATGATGATGCCCTTCCAACTCTTTTGCTTAATGACCCCCGTTCTGCTGCTGCATCTGCTAGCAAACCCTGAGCAAATGTTACCCCAGTTGAGGCTTATATAGAGTTGCTAGCCCCTAGCAAAGAACCTGTTAAGCTCATGGTTACTAAGGATATGCAATTCATCCAATTGATAATGCTGCTTGTAGATCAATGTGAAAAAGTAGAGTGCATAGTGGACAGTGGCTCCCAGATCATTTCTATGTCTGCCAAAGTTGCTAACACCTTAGGCATTTCCTACAACCCAAACATCATCCTAAACCTCACCTCAGGACACGTCTGAGGTAGGCAAAGTGTAACTGTCCCAATATATGTACTACGGGTGATAACGGATAGGCAATTTTTAGGGGACAGGGTCAATAACAGAAAAGAGAAAGAGTAAAGTACGAAAAAGGAAAGACAAACATATAACGAGGGTATGGTCGGGATCTTAACCCGGCTTGTAAGAATTACATTGCCGAAAAACGTTCCAACAGGGATCCACTCCCACACTTGGCGAGTAGATCATTAGTATGATAGATAGAGTTTTTATTACAATTACTCCTTCTTCGAGCGTTACTTTCCTACTACGATAGCTTTCTCTTCACGATTGCGACTGAGACGACCGAACTGTGACCTGTTACTCAGAGTAAACCACGGCTTCCTGACAGGGGGAAGTCGGCCCGCTACACCCGAGCACAACCTTTCTTTCCTCTCTATCATCTCTCACAATGGACAAAAGCAGGCCTTTTTCCATCTTGACTGAGAACCGTACTGCTGTGCCGAATAACAAGGACAATGGTTGATAAACCTTGATGTTGTAGACACATGGCCACGAATGGCCACTGCTCATTGTTCTTGAAAATGTCAAATAGTAGCTTGACGACAATCTGCAGCTCTTCTAGACTCTCTTCCCCGCTGGCTGGTTTTTAGCTGCCTGACAACTCGCTCGTTTGGAACGATGCTTCAGTTTCACTCTTTCTTCTCTTCAGTCCTTTTTCTGCCTGTGGCCTACAGTCACTCTGGTATGTACTTTATACCTCATTTCTTCGACTGCTACTAGAAATCCAGCACAGCATTCTTCCATCCCAGTATGTATGGCTTCAACGTTACTGATACCACGTTCCCCTTCGACAACCGCCCAGTCACTCCAATCCGAAACCGCACCTTCGTCGACTGGTGGTTCCACGGCCACCTCGACTACCCACCACACCCGAACGACGTCTTCGAGCTCCCCGCGGGCCAAACAACCACCGCCGAAATCGCATGCGACAAAGGCGCCACGTCCTACCATGCCTCTGCCCCCGCAGACATCCGCGATCCCAAAGATCCCGACAATGTCTGTCCTGGTCGAGGCATCGAGGCATTCCACACGACAGGCAAGGATGATGTGACAGGGTGTGTATTGGCGATTGCGTATGAGAGCGATGCGCGGAAAGTGCAGCCGGAAGATTTCGTGGTGTTTAGTGTGAATCAGACGTGTGTGTGGACGAGGTTCACGGACTTTCAGGTGCCGGCGAGGATGCCGCCGTGTCCACCAGGCGGATGTACGTGTGCGTTCTTCTGGGTTCATTCGCAGAATAGTGGAGCGGAAGAAAGTAAGCAACTTTCTGTTGATGACATAGTTTCTGTCGATGGCAAAATTTAATTGCTTGCTTCAGATTATATGAACGGATTCAAGTGCAATGTGACTGATTCGACCGCGGACGCCGCAGCGCTGGCTACTCCCAAAATACCTCGACGATGCGGTGCAGACCCGCTTAACAACAAAATGCAAGACGTACCAGGAAACTGTACCTACGGCGCCAAGCAGCCATTCTATTGGTTCAACCTAGAACGGAACAATGTAAGCCCATGTTCTTTCGTTGCCCCTCTCATCATCCAGTAAACCCACCCGAATTATAGATGTTTGAAGGAGCGTTTTCGCCGCCTGTCTACAACGACATGTACAACTTCCTCGACGGCGCTCAGGACGACATCTTCGTGGACTCTTACGATTCGTTGCCTGACCCCTCGCCCGTTGCCCTAGTCCCCATTTTGGCTAACGCTGCCATGTCATCGGGATATGATAGAACTGCACCGGGACTTGTTGCCAATTCCGACTCCATAAGGTATATTTGAAGCTTCCAGTCGGTAGGCATCCATATTGAACCATCTTTGCAGCAAGGAACCAAGGGCTACTCTCAAGAAGCGAACAGTACACCATTTGCGAGCTGAGAACGAGCTAGCTACCGGTACGAGAAGCAGAAGGAGTCGACTGCCAAGACGGAGAGACGCATAGATTTCAAGATTTAATACATACCTTTTATCGAGCTTGTATCAAAAGCATATCATTACCTGTTTTGGAATATGTCTATAATCGCCACTGACCTCAACGCCGTCAGTCCGATTTTTTAATCACATGGCATGCAGATATATATGACAGTAGTACACTGTCTGCTTACATCAATAAGCGGTTCTAAACGACTACAGAATTACAAAAAGTCTACGAGGTACAAGTCCATCAAGGGATAATAACATTTATGACCGACCGTGAATGCACAAAAAAGGAAAAACAGGAGGGAACATATGCATAGAGAAGCAGAAGAATAGAAAGAGCGATTATTCAGGAACGGTGGTACCCACTGGCCTCCCTACGCTTGGACTGCTTTCCGTTCGATTTCACGTTGTGCCATGCCTCGCCGCCGGCTCCTTGCTTTTCACCGCCACTGTGTCTCTCGCTTGCTTCGACCTTAGTCTCTTCAGAGGATCGCGATCCATTGCTATTGCTTCTGTTCTCACGAACATGAGAAGAGCGTGGCTGGCCGTCGGCGTTACCATCGTTATTGCCCTTTCCACTGTTCCTGTCGCTTACACGCCATATGCCTATGACTTGCGCGAGCTTCGCACTGATTGCAGAGGCATAGGCGAGGGTTGAGAGACCCAACGCGATGAGAGGAGACATCATGGGGAGGAAGTGATTCATGAGTTGCTGTGAGTGGCAAGATCAGTGCATATATGCGATGAAATGTCAACGCGCACGAACGTCGGGGTGGTAGAAAACTTCTTGAGAGGTAATCCGATATGCCTTGTTGTGTTTCTTGAGCTTCATATGGATGAGCACCCTGTTATTATGAGAGATAGAATTGCGAGTAAAAAGTGACATGGCGCACTTGGCCGGCGTCGGTCGCGTAGGAAGGAATCTGATAGGCAAAATGATATTTCCTTCTACAATCAAAGTTTGCGACCCTTCGTCATAAACTTGACCGCCGTGTCAATGCGTTAACACGTTGCCTTTCAAAAAACAGGAAACGTACTGATATTGGTCGCATCGAATCGAGTGGCGGGCGATATGATTCGCAGCCATCTATATGAATAACGAACTCGGTTAATAAAGAGAAAATAGAGAAAAAACGGACTGGTAAACGCCTAAGGCGTCCTCTCTAGATTGTTGGTGCGGAGTAATTTTGTAGACGGGGCTCTGGAACGCAGCATATTCGGAAAAATAACGAGACATAGCCTTTTTCTGCTCATCGGGATCATTTGTGGTGACTAGCTTGTATAGAACATCTTCAATATCGTGTTTGGGATTCTGCATGGTGATGGTTGGAACAGAGCCTTGTCTGGCTTGCACTACATCATCGATGCATCACGAACGCGTATAACTGTGACAGACACGATTGTCACAGCACGTGCCACGCGTCTTCGACCATTTTTTAAGCCCTCTGTGAACTTACTTTTGGTCGATATCCTTAGCTCGATCCCTGATACTATGGCCTGTGTAAATGTGACTCATGCAAAGTCTTCAAGGTCCCTGTCTATCTATTGTGACTTGTGGACCAGGCCGAGTCTTGTGTTTGTCGATGCATCGATAGAAAGAACGCGAACCTAGGAAATGCAAAAGTCGAAATAACTGAGGGTAAATGCCCAGAGCAAGCACAATACAAGCTGCGACGAAAAGATTTGCATCTTGCTCAGATTTTCCAGCTCGTTGGTAACACTTGTTCTCCTGGCGAAGAAGTCGAATGTCGCGCAGTAACATGCTGAAAATGCTTTTGGCTGTCTCTGACATGCATTGACCGCGTGCCCGATGGCTATCTGCACCGACCGCATGCCCGATGGCTGTACAGTAACGATGCTTGTTCCGAATGGAGCGCCAACCGACGCTTATACCGTCGCTAGCAACGCCCTCACGTGATCCACGCGACGAGGACCGTTACACTGCTTTGGCCAAGTTTTGACGGTCGTTGTTTATAAGAGATAACACAAGCCCAGACTTGTTTTTTTTTTTCCCATCTAACCTCATCACCATGAGAGCTACAGAACTTTTCGCGATCTTCGCCTTTATCAAATCACTTGAACGAATCTACGTTGCCCCTGGATTGACGCCCTCCTTCGTAGGCAGTGGCGTCGTTTCCATGCCCTCCTTCGTAGGCAGTGGCGTCGTTTCCATGCCCTCCTTCGTAGGCAGTGGCGTCGTTTCCATTCCCTCTTTTCCCCCTGCCCTCTTCAACGTCATCTCTTATGACTTCGCTCTTCCTAATGTTGCCACCCCCATCCCACCCACAATTGTCAATGCCCCGACGTGCATTGCATACATCTCTCGAATCGCCCGTCCTCGATTCTCTCCTGCCCCAGTCATCCCACCCCGCCCACAACCCACTTGCCTTAATCGCCACCTTCACCCCAAGTTCGAGGCCCCTGGCCCGAAATCGCCATGGATCATTCCCTCGCCTTTCCCCCCGAAATTACCGAACACGCCTTTTTGTCTTCCAACAGATCAGCCGGATGTCGAAACCGAGAGCGAGATTGAGATAGAAACAGAAAACGACGAAAGTATTTGGCTCTCGCTGTTGCTTTCGCCTACGTTCCTTACCATAGTTTGGAACTTCTGTCGTCTCGTGAGTCATCATCCCGCCTTGACAGAATCTCCGCTAACATGCCTTTTTCTACGTCCAGCTTGTCCGCCGGCCCATTCGCAGCTCGACGGTCCACCACGAGCCTGTCGATCACCAGGTCGTTGATCCCCTCCCATGGTCTCAGCCGAATCATGTCATCCTCAGACACAAGAAAGTCGATCATAGGGACCGTGTAACTCAACCTCGCGTCTTCATCTCGACTCTTCCCTCTCTGCCGGCTGGGTCTGACACTTTCATTGTCATGCATCAACAACCCGCCGAGTGTTATACCTTGCCGACAGTGTCCGTTTCCGCCCTACCACCCCCCTCTGCTACAGAAACGTCTCCATCACCAGACTGCACTGCTCCGTCTGTGACAGTGATCTCCCCTCAAATAGTTCCGCCTGTGGTTGATCAGACTGAACTTGGCACTTCCTCTAACGTGCTGTGCCCCGTCCCTTCATCTTCCGCCGAGCTAGTATCATTACATCCTCCCACCCCTACTCTGCCTATGGCCCCCGTTCCGCCTCTCATGCCCGATAACCAGAGTCGTCTTGAATCATCCTGTTGGGCACCTACTCCTGAATCTGCTCCCGCTACAAGCTCGAATGCGCCGGAATTATCCTCGTCTCTGCCTGCTTGCGAAGATGCGATAGTAACCGATGACTCTCTACCTACGCCCACGCCCACGCCTGTTAAGAAGAAACGCGTTCGTACCAGGGGGCCGAAACACTTGCGAGTTCCGAAAACGACTGCTATGCAGGAATCGAACTCCCAGTCAACAACAACCACCGAAACTCCGTCCAAGTCGCTCTCTGACTCGATCTGGGTCCACAAAGCCGCCGGAACAACTCCCGAGAACGATTTAACCTCAACTGACGTGTTGAATGTCGATGTACGGGATTCGACCGTGGCGTCAACCGAACCAGCAGTCGAAACTTCATCCAAGCCAACCTCCTCGCTCTCTCACTCCATTTGGGCCTCGAAACTTCCGGAGAACGACGATGTGCCCATTACATGCCCGCCTAGTGAAGAAAGAATATCAGGAGTTCAGAATTCGACGTGGGCAGCGGCGCCCCATATTTCTGCTTCATCCCAGCTTACTTGCAAGAGTTCAAGTTCCTCTCTGCCTCCACCCACGCACACCCCCGCTAAGAAGCGCGTTCGCACCAAGAGGCCGAAGCACTCGCGAGGTCCAACAACCGGGATCCCGATTATACAGCCTGCAACGTTTAAATGCTCCGAGGTGCCGGATGTGGGCTTGTCGACAATACCATCGATCATCAAAACTCCGTCAGATGCATCGGTCTCGCTTTCTGAATCGATTTGGGCCCCAGAATCAGCAGAGGACTTTCCCCCGCCTGTTATGCCTTCACCTAGCGAGGACAAGGCGTCGGGGCTTCAGAAGTCAATTTGGGCAGCAACGCCTGAAGTGTCCGAAGTAGTTGCCCCGACGGCCTCCTCGGCTCTGGTATCTACGAGCTCCGATCCGCCGGAATCTTCCCCGTCCCAGCTCGCCTCTGGTCATACGGACGAGGCAAGTACATCTCTATCTGCTCCCTCGCCAGTCAAGAAGAAGCGTGTTCGTACAAGGGGACCGAAACATTTACGAATCCAGACGACGCAGCGGAATCAAATGCCCACTACTATCCCGCCACCCAGCGCTGAGGTGCTACAATCAACAACAACAGCTATTGAGGTTCCCTTGGAGTCACCGTCTTCGCTTTCTGTGTCGATCAGGGCCCCGAAGCCGAGCACAATAACTCCCGCCCACGCCCACGACACGCCCTTGCTCAGTGAAGGGAAGGCATCGGGGCTTCAAGCTTCAATTTGGGCAACGGCGCGTGATGTCTCGGAGGTTGTCGTGCCTTCAGCGACCTTGCCTACCCCTCCGCCTAGCGCGAAGAAGACCTCAAGTCTTGCAGCGTCGATATGGGCCGATGATACCCCGGCCGTCGCGATCTCGTCTGCACCAGTACCCATTTGTGAAGAAGATTTGCTTGCATGCGAGCAACGGAATGATTCTGTCAGTGCTTCTCGATGGGCTAACGCGCCCGATACACCTAGCACACCGCGCCGTTCTGACGAACGAGGTGGCGCGAATAGATGGAGAGGAAGAAGAGGACGTAGTTCTTCTCGTGCTTGATGTTATTTTATTTTTATTTTTTATTTTATCTTTTCATCTCCTTATCCTTTCTTTCTTTGCTCCAGGACTCTGCTCATGTATCACTATCTACGACTACGTACATTTGTACTATACCTTGGCTAGCATATGTATCACATTTACTATACTTTCTCTTGCATTGTCTACACTTGTAAATTACAGACTACTTGGATGATGTACTTTAGGATGCATGTATCAATGAATATATTATTTGGTCTCCCGGACTCAGTTGTTGCAGTATGAGAATAAAGAAAATGAGGGAAAGAGCTCAAGGCTCAAATTATGTGGTATATATATATATATATGGAACTGAGCGCCATCATCAGCGTTCATCGCGATGAGTAGCAGTAGACCTAGACATTGGCTTTCCTTATTGCCCAAAGTTCGCCACTCTCGGAACGCGGCTTTTGGAAGGAGTTGGCGGGTGCAAGTTTGGAAAAGAAAGCTCGAGTTGGTGGATCCATAGGCAAAAGGTTGCGAAATGTAAGGATAATGAGATGATTTTACTCTCTATCTTGCAGTTGTGTATCGTGTATTCTGCTGGCTGGGATATTTGGACTGGCAACGTTGATAGGTTGACAACGTCGTTGAACGGTTGATAGGGGATTACTGAACTACCTTAAGGGCTCCTTAATGTATATTACTAAAACATGGTTAATGGCCGACTAGCTCAGTTGGTTAGAGCGTCGTGCTAATAACGCGAAGGTCTTGGGTTCGATCCCCACGTTGGCCAGTTAGACTTGTTGGTCTTTCTTTAGTTTTGTGAAACCAACAAAGTTTTTACAGGTCATGACCCCTAGAGCTCGATTGCTCTCACTTCCAACTCTTTAACCTTCGTAAATCATTGATGAATCTGTGCTGATCCCAGCTGGTGTCATGTCTTGTCACAGATGCTTAAACAGCTTGTTGATGAGCGGGACACGAGAGTGATACGATGTTTGACATATCGAGTCAGCTACAAGGTTTACTGTCTCGATACAAATACTAAGTGGTGATGTGGTTGTCAGTAATAGATACTGGCCTATGTTGTGGGTATATCATAGGTATATATCCGTCCTAGAAGAGAAGACGAGAGCAATTTGAAAGCTAAGATAGTAAGGTAATGGTGCGAACAGAATCGCAGTAGAGATATCCAGAACTCAATGGGCATTCCTTTTCTCCTCAATGGCCTTTGCTACCCATCTGAGGAGGACGCCCTCCAACATACCTTCCCAACCGTCCTCTTTCTTTGCAACCACTTTCGCATCAAAAAAGAGCGACGGCTCTGTAAAGCGGAAGCTAGAACGGACAGGCGAACTCGGTAGAGCTGTAGTTTTGTTCGACAGTGTACTAACCCCAGGAACCGGAACGACTTGAGACGGTAATTGTATGGGAAGCATATACCGCAATTTCAATGCACTTGACAGAGAAATATCAGATCATGCATTGATAAGGTAGAGGAGGCTTGAACTCACCCAGCCCATAGTCTGAGGTTGTCAGTTCGTCTAAACGTCCAACCTTTCCTGCCACTTTCTGTCCCATCTTCTTTCGCTGTTGTTTCGAGTGTAATGATATCGTGTATACCATCCTTACTAACATAACCCCATGGGTGCTTCGATTTCCTTACACATGCATTGTAGGCGACGCAGAGAAGTTGACCCGATGACAAGCTTTCCATGAATCCATCACCTTCAGTTGGAGGGTGAAGAAAGGGAAGTAGATTGGACGGGAGGAAAGCAGCGATCATAGCATGTGCACGGCCTAACAGGACTAAGCGACGTTCCATGACAAGATATATGGTCTTACCAAGCTCATCGTCGACGAAGGCGCTACGTTGTGCCCAGAGTGGTAGTTCCTCATCATCCACGCTTAATTCCTCTTCTTCCTCAGGTAGAGCCTCCGCTTCCTCACTAAGCGTCATCCCGCTTAATGAATCCAGCATCCCAGTCGACACCCGTCGTTTACCACCATTTCTTAACAACATCCTGGCTGCCAAGATCCCCCGACTATCCCCTGAACTCACTCTTCTCGCCTTTGCTTTCGATACGATTCGATCACCCTTTTCAATAAACTTCCGCCTTTCCTGCTCCCACCCGCGCTCTTTGACCTCTTCGTTCCGTTTCCACTCGAAGAGTACCTCGTCAACCACATCCAAGTATGTCGCGATCACCTTCCTCTCCTTCTCCAATTCCTCCATTTTCACATCCTGACGATACAACCATCCGCTACCCACGATCAGGCGCTCATCCCAGGGCTCGGGCTTGTCCTTGTCGTCATCCGGCTGCTCAAACTCGTCGTCGTCTTCCCAGACCGGCACGGACTTTCCTTTAACCTGCACGACAGAGAACGTGAAGGAGGTGTCTGCCTCAAAATGCATGCTTGTCTCCCTCGAATCATCCTCAGGCGGCAGTTCCTCCGGGATGTGAGCGGGGCTGGCTACGTGCGAATGCGTTCCGCGAGAACCTGCGTCGCTGTGTACATCATACGCATCGTCACTTAGGGGCAACCGATACCGTTCTTCTAGCTCCCGTAGAACCGTCAGAACTTCCAGTGCGGATTTCCTGATCAGACTGAGGGGATCAGGCTGCATTGACGACGAAGTTGATTGCGATCTACCGCCAGGACCGAGAAGCTTTGGCCGAAAGTGCGCGCGTATTGTGCTTGCTGATTCGTCACCAAGGGAAAAGAGATAGTTTCGTATTGATCGTATCGTGCGTGTCGTAGTCTTGAGAACGCTCAAAACGTCGAATGTTATGGAGGGATCATCGTTGCGAGGCGGAATATCAATCCGCCAAGCTTCTGTCACGGCAGCAAGGTCATCAATTACACCAGGCAAGAGTGAGCCTGGATCGACATCATAGGTCTTGACATGCTGGATGAATTCTGGCTGAGGAGGCGGAATTGCAGGAGATGATGGGAGCTCGAATTGGGAACCGATAGATGGACTTGTACGGACGTGAGTTAGGCCACCAATGGCAGGCACTAGACCTTGATAGGATTTATTAAGAGGGCTGAAAACAATGATCAGCATTACGATATAGTCGAGTGCACGGACGAACGAAAATGGTTGATGACACGGGGAATCGCGTATACCGACGACTCAACTTCTCAACGAAAGCCGAATAGCTACACACAAGCCCTGAAAAGATCAAGGCGATTCTTCCTGGCAATCAAGGAAAACGAAATGCCCATGGAGTCATCATAGCAGCCGGACAAAATGTCCTCATCTCCCTCATAACCTTTTCGACTCATTCCCCGTGTGCGAAAGCTCAATCGGAAGTGCCCACGACCCGTAGAACACGTTCTTTGGCAGACACTCACTTCTTCTTCGCCGCGATTCCCGTCTTAGTAAAGTAGTGTTGCAAGTGTTCAATGCTACCCAGTGCCATAACACTTTCTCGTTTAGCAGCACTTCGACTGAAAGGTTTCATAGGCTTGTTAGACGAGTTAAGGTTGGGATAGAACGCGGTTTGCCGGCGCGACTTCTTCCCTACAGAGTCTGGTGAACTGCTACTTGTGCCGGTAGAATCTGGAGTAAGGATAGGAGTTGTTGAAGGAGAAGATTCAGAGGTCATAGCTGGTTCGTGAAGTCCTGGGAAGCTCAAAGGTCGTCCGTAAGTGGATGGAAGTTGAAACGGTCAGAGCAAGCGCGATGCATGTCAACATTGTGATCACTAGCCCGATCAATCAGTGGTATATCATGTCATCTTTTTTTCCCAGGGCAAGTACTTTGAGGCGTTACTCTTACAGTGCATACTGAGATGAGGCGTTACTCATAATTAAAAGATAGTGCATACTGAGATATCCTGAAATTTACAAAGACGCGTTGGTAGAAACAGTATCAAGGAGAGGAGGGCCTCGACTGCAATCGAAGGGGCCGACCATGACACGAACAAGCAGCTACCATGTTCAACAGTGTATCAAAAGAGTCGCCATAACGTATGCAAAGAGGGCAACTGCGCTTGTAGAACCGATCATTGTAGTGCCACCGTTTGGCGTCAGCCCAGGGATGTTCACACCTCCTCCCCCAGTAGCCATAGCCACACTAGAGGTGCCAGTGGGCGTCAGCCCAGGGATGTTCGCACCCCCGCCCCCAGTAGCCATAGCAATGCTAGAGGTGCCAGTTACGGTATTTTTCCTATGAGTTGGTGCTGTTAAGCGATTGGGCGAAAGCAACAAACCGAGAAGCTTACGGAGCAGTCGCGGTGTTAGTTGACGTTTCATCACCTATAAAAGGTCCTACAATTGTCATACTTCCAGAACTGACAGCTGTTGATGTGGTGGTTGAAAAGAATGCCAAAGTGGTCGTTGTATGGGTACTTGTCTTCACGCTTGATTTAGATGTAGTACCCGCGACAGGAGCTGGGACCCCGTCCGCATCATAACATTTTGGTTCGTCATTGCTATTCCGGGAACACAGACCGCCAGCAGCTAAAACAACCATTGCCTTTAGATTCTCGTTGGCACATTGTTTAAGAGCAAGACTTACGACAACAGAAGTCCTCGCCGGCACATTTAACGTAGCCTGACTTGCCGCAAGGAGAATCATCGTAACCGTTACCGCAAATGGACCCAATTGGACAACATCCCAAAATCCCATCCCATTCCCCGCAGTATTGTGCGATGGGACAGCACCCATACCCTGAAGTTGCATATGTTTCAGCAGGCGAACTTGATAGTTGCGATAGCTCGCCAAATTATTGCTTACCGTCTTCGCAGGCGGAAAAGCCAATGCCACAAGTCGCTCTGCGACTTATTCCAGTCTCTCGTTGAGATGAACGGAGCAGAGCCGGAATATTTCCGCGCGCCATGTTCTCGCCATACACAGAGTGAATGCCAGAGAAAAGACCAAGGAAGAGAGCGACAATCAATGTTGTTTTTGAGTTGGACATGATCAGTGCTCAGGAACGAGTGGACCAGAAATGTTTTTGGGAGTAATCATAACGGGGTATTTGTAGTCAGAATGATAGCAATCTTTCAGGTACACAAGATCGTACATAGTACGAAACGGCCCTTGACTTCTGTGCTTTTGTTTCCTCCGATAAGTGTCGGATAAACTGCAGGCAAAGATCACGAGGGTCCCCTGGATGAGGGAAGTTTTACTCGGAACTTAGAATTTCAAGGATGAAGAATTCCAAGCAGGAAATCGACAGCCATGTTTTCAGAATAGCGCTAAGTATGAAGAAGCCAAGAGAATCTCGTGAAGGCCAAGCTGGCCAAGTCTGAGAATCCTCAGCATTCACACGTGTACGTGCCTGTACGTGCCTGATGAAACGACGTTGTTCTCATGTTGATAAAACAAACCAAGCAAATGAATTTCAAAATTGATGCATACTTACCGCAACCATTCATCTGCGCGCTCAGAGGTGCTCGGCAAGGGGAAAGCATAACCTTGTTCGCCGCATGCCATAGGCTGCCTCCAGCGCCACAACATCCTGAACTCGACTCACTAAAACACAGGCGGGGTCGGTTGGGGCGACATCCAGTACATGGTGACAAGCGGTCAAAAAGTTACCATCAGCGCCTATGATGGGAGAAGCGGGTGTGTTGAAGAGACTTGATCCACAAGATCTGCTCTTATAAAAGAGAGTCGGGATAGTTCTGAGTGCTCAATCCGATGAAGAGGAAGGTGAAATGTGCTGCAAGCAATGCAAGACAGAGTATGGACACTGAGGGAGATTGCTCTTACCTGAAACTTCGGAAGTTCGCCATCTGGAGTGTACAAACGACACGAGAATCGAGTAAGGGACAAGGGGGGTCCCAAGTAGGCCCTCTGTCTCAGCCGTTCATGCATATGGAACTAAGCTTTCCCTGAGTTGAAGTCGGAACCTCAAGCTTATCCGCGTGGCAATAATAGAAACCCACATACAGCAAAGGCACAGATTCCTTGCTGTGCAAGGTGAAAGGTGATAGATAGATGATTCCGTTTTCGAAGACGAATTCGTCTTGGCGGCGAGAGACAGAAGTTAGGATGCTCTTGGCAATCAGGAATATAGTTACAAGGTGCAGAATAGCTTCCGGGGCATATCAGACCGATTATCATCTGATATCATCAAGGATTTGTTTTTCGACTAATGCTGAAGTCTTGATTGCTTTGTCTATAGAAATTGGAGAATGGTTCAAAAATTTGCTATACATATGGTGTATGCATGTCCGAGTTAATTTCTGGCAAGAAACAGCAAAGAAATCAAAGATAGCGAAATGCCTCGTAAAGGGTGAATAGAATTGATCGCGAAACCTATACCAATCAAAAAAGCAGATGTTCCTCTCGTGGAAGCCAGTCCCTTAGCGCCTCCATTACTAGCCCCAAGGCATTTACCAATTGAGAACTCGGTCGCAGTACATATAGGAGGTAGACTTACGAGTTTCCTGTAGCCACTGCGAGCGGAGCTGTTGAGGTTGTCAGACTGGCGATTGTGGGGAGGTTCGGTGTAGTTGGTGTTGGTGTTGGCAGGTCATCCGACGATGTTCCTTTAGAAGGTGCCGTTACTTTTACAACAGGTGTTGTCAAATCACCACTGAAGGTAGCAAAAGTGGTAGTGGTAGCCTCGTGCGTTGTTGTGATAGCATTGCGCGTTGTTATGGTAGCCTCGTGCGTTGTCAGTATTATTGTTTCCAGCGTCGTCATTGTTCTAGGTGAGTCATTGGTTTGACGTGTGGTCCTTGTTTGCAGAGTTATTGTCTCAGAGATACAGTCATCTTGACCACAGGTAGTACCATCGGCTGTAGAGTGGCTTTTATCATATAGTTTCCTTCGGACTTGATCAGATACTCACGACAGCAGCCTGCATTTTCTCCTGGGCATTGGAAGGTTCCCGAAAAGCATTGGGGGTTGCTACTAATGTCACAAATTTCCCCACTCGGACAACATCCACCTTGTACGCAACTGAAGCCGTCAGGGCAACAGTGTATGCCTGAAAAATGATGCAATATCAACAAGGCAACTTGATTTCGGTTTAGGATTCTAGACCCACCATCTGAGCAGAAGTGCCAACCAGGAGAGCACGTCAAGTGGATCTGTCGTCGGAAGAAGCCAGCATCGGAACGCGCAACAGTAGGCCTTGAACGAAGCAGAGCTTCGATGACACCATCTCGTACGATCTTGGCGGGTCGTGCAGTGCTACTTGCCACAGATCGTAGAGAGTTGTACGGCGAAATTATGAGGAGCAGGACCAAAGACGTCACTCTCAAGCCAAACATCTTGCGACAATCACGGCAAGGTTGCAGTCGAGTTCGTGGGTGGAGTTTCCTGACAATCTTTCAATTTCAACCCTTGGACTTTATACTTGTACTTACCACGCCGAACCCGGAACAAACCTAGGAAATGCAATGCAAACTTGGATTAGATTGTATGCTGAACCAGTCGCTGATGATGGCACTGCAGCTGACCATTTATATCTAAAAACGCGGAACCCGTTATTTGGCTTCCCTAGCAGGCTCGTCCTTGACACCCTATACTTGTACCTTAATCAGCGTCAGGCTCCAAGTCTTCTGAAACTGTCCGAACATCAGTGATAACAAGCAGCTTACAGTTCATGGGACTGCTCAGCGGAAATTCCGAACACAAACGCCGTGTCATAAGTTGGGTCTCAGGTCTGACTTCATAAGTGCCACAATTTTTGAGCGTGCCAGGTTTCACTCCACGTCTATATTCAGGTATATAGTTTTGCTGGAGAACATTGTAAGGCCCAAGATAGTACACGAGTTGTGCACGTTCTATGAGTAATCACTTTCTCATACCATCGTGTTTTCATCCAAAGTAAAAGACGCACAGGCTGACGGTATTTGTCTTGGCGTTTCGCCACCTGATGCGCGCAATAAGATTACTGCTCCAAGTTGGAATCGTGATAGAGGCCGATAACAGACACCACCCTACGAAATGCCCATCAGCTTCTCTGATATGTGACTCTTCACACCTTTTCTCTTGAATCGGAAAGGCGGTCTCCACATTTGCTTACTGAATCCACTGACATACCACAGTAGTATCTTTTGATGTCAACGATGGATTTTCCGCTCCATACTTATGTAATCCCGAGAGTGAGCAGCGACAGTGTTGCGGCGGTGTTGCGGCGGCAAATTTGAACCGCCTAATGTCGTTGACTACCTGCTGTTGGAAGAAATGCAAACAGGTATGTTTATGTTTTGATCTCACTTGAAGTCAAACTCTTGACACGTTCCCAATAAATATTCTCCATTAATCCATGGATTGCCGATAGTTGCGTTGGAGACTTCTCCGTATCGTTTTATTTTCGGCATCGAATGGTGAATCGGATTCTTCCCCATGTTTCAAAGGAAGATGAGCTCTTTTTGTTTGCACACAACCCGCATTCTTGGGATTTCTGGGATGATGGAGCAAGCTGAAACACTTCTTCTCGATCGCCTTAGTAGCAGAACAAGCTGGCCATTACGACATGATTCTTGGATTGTCGACAGCGACCAGAGAAATGGGGTATCTGGAGCTGAGTATTGATTTGCTACAGAGTCAGTAAGATTCACAATGTCGCAAAGAGTACAGGAAAGTTAAAATTTCAAGGACTCCGACCGCATCTGACCGAAATCCTGACTTATGTTGGCGGAAGTAAGGCAATAAATATATGAAAAACAAAGTGGAGGGGTAGGGATGAGTTGATCACGAGAACTTCCATCTGATAATAATATAAGCTTAGATGATAGCTATGAAAGCCAGAAATGGCAAACCTATTGCCGCAATTGGCGCATCTGGTAACACATGAGAGATTAGTACAGCTTTGATAACGGACCAGCTTGATGCATACGTTACAAAGGTCTGGAGGAGGTATTAGGGTCAAATTATAGTTACAAGGACGCCAAAGACTTACAGTCATCGGTTCATCGGCGCTGCGTGTCTGAGCTTGACGGTAATGGCATTTTCTCTGCGCAGAATAAACTTATATTTTCAAGATGAAAAAAGTGAGGATGGCCCACATACTTGTTTGCATCTGCTGCATTGGAATGCATCCGTCTCGGCCTGTTGTTCACCGGCTGCCAGGGATTTGTGGAAGTTTTCTTCCTTAATCTTCTGATCAGCAGCCTTTCGCTCCTCAGACGCCATGTCCTGATTCAGATATCATATTGGCAGCGTCGCACAGGAGGACATATTTGGACGCACCTGGCTCGACATCGTGCTTAATTTTTCCACAGACAGTTGTCCACTGACGACACTCTCGCGCAGCCCTGGATTGTTCTTGTCTTTCAAATTAACAAATAGGGTGCGCATCCTGTTTTTGTACTCAGAACCAGTTGAACCGTTGTGCTTGTGGTATACAGCTTTCTCGAGACCTTGTGCTCGGCTAAGGATTTGCTCAGCCGCTAAACTATGCTCGAATCAGATCAAAGAAAAATAAGAAAACGATACTCACGAGCACCAGAATCCATCGCTAGCCCGTCATAAACGAGTTCGATACACTTGTCTCGTGTAGCGTCACCAGTACCACCCTTTACGCCGTCGGTCTTGGAGGTCCGAGTTCCTGAAGATGAGCCAACAGGTGACATAGGTGTGCTCGCAGAGCTAGCAAGAGAGTTTTTGCGATCTAGAAACGATCAGCATGAGAATACCTAAAATGCGGGGAACGCACCTTTGCCATTGACACTGGGAGCCTTAGTCCCATTTGCCAACTTCGCTTTCTCGACCTGCGTCTTCCACTTCTTGACAAGTTCCTTTGCAAGGTCGGCAACATCCTTGGAAGCGTGTTGTCGAAGCTTGCCCACTGCCAAACCAGCTTTGCTCTCCTGCATGGTCGATTACTCATCAATTCGACATCCGCGATAGTAAAAACGCACCCGTAGAATTGTTTCTGTTACTTCGTATTCGTTTTTTAGCTTGTTTAACAGAGATATGATGTCCTAACGGGACAAAGAAATCAGAGTGAACGAACGTGAATAACGGGGTCAACATGGGGAAATCAATCATACCGCTGAACCGGAAGCACCTTGCAGCTGTTTTACGAGTTTTTTCAACTCTGCTGCATCCGACATGACTTCTCTCGTGCAATCCTCAACTATGTGCTACTACAGAGAAACAAATTGTAACGAATGTAGCCCAACTTTACGCTGAACGGCTTGACACCTTTGAGATAGTGATGGTCAAAGGTAAAGAATTCAAACAGTCACAAACAGCCTCTTCATCGTTACCCACAGCATCCAGGACGGCGTCGCGACCTTTGTTTTTGCTCTCATCAGATACCTAATAGTGTTTGACATAGACTCAACGGAGCTCTAGTCGGAAACTGAGAATGATGACTGCAGCATTGCCTTCTCTGGATTCTTTGTTTCAACAAAGTGCTAAACGCACGCGGGCAGTTTTTGCTTCCGCTCCAGAAGACGGTCCTCAGGAGGAAGAGAAAAGGTCAGTGATGACGAAGTCTAAATTTCCTTTGCCTTATGGCATACACACAGTGCAAGACTACGACTTTCTGTGAAAATAAACGATGAATATCGCGACTACAAGGAGCTTCCGGCAGCCCTAAGAGCGCAACAAGGGCTAGTGGGGCCGTCACGTCCAAAGGAGAATAGGAAGATGATAACAGCTGGATGTGCGTTTCGTGTTCTCGATACTACGTTGATTCGACTTACTAGTAAATTCCAGCGTCCGCAGATAATGCCACGTCCAAAATCATAGCAACTATCGACAAGACTCCAATACCCCGACAATCAACTTTCAGCACGTCGACAAAGCTTTCACAGGCTCTTACCCTCCATAAGACGACGAGAACAGTCAAACCTACCTATCACCCGCCATGGAAGCTTGCTCGTGTCATTTCTGGCCATTTAGGTTGGGTAAGAAGCGTCGCCGTTGAACCTGGAAACAAATGGTTCGCTTCTGGTGCAGGGGATCGTGTTATCAAAATATGGGACTTAGCCTCGGGAGAACTGAAGTTGTCACTTACTGGACATATATCTACTGTCCGTGGCCTCGCCGTTTCTCCACGACATCCATACCTCTTCTCTTGTGGTGAGGATAAGGTACGAGCGCTCTATATATTGTGGAATTGGTGCTAACTCGCCTATAAGATGGTCAAATGTTGGGATCTGGAAGCTAACAAAGTGATTCGTCATTATCACGGACATCTCTCTGGGGTTTATTCACTCTCACTTCACCCTACACTTGATATTTTGGTGACGGCTGGGCGAGATGCGTCAGCCAGGGTGTGGGACATGCGAACCAAAGCCCAAGTCCATGCCCTCACGGGTCACACTGGAACAGTGGCAGACGTCAAATGCCAGGATTCTGACCCACAAGTGATCACTGGAAGCATGGACTCGACCATTAGGTATGTGCGGGTGACCTTGCCTTTTGGATCTGGTTACACATCTCTGATTTAGGTTGTGGGATTTGGCGGCCGGAAAGACAACGGTAACTTTGACTCACCACAAGAAGTCCGTACGAGCGTTGGCAATACACCCGATTGAATATTCCTTTGCCTCTGGTTCCGCTGGTGGTAATAACATCAAGAAATGGAAATGCCCTGAAGGCTCGTTTGTCTTCAACTTTAGTGGGCACAATGCCATTATCAATACCTTGTCAGTCAATGCTGAGGGTGTATTCTTCTCTGGGGGTGAGTAAATTTTGTAAATTTCTTCTCATAGTTGTTAATTAAAGATATGCTTTAAGCTGATAATGGTACATTAACATTTTGGGACTATAACACCGGAACTCCGTTCCAGAATTTAGAAGACGTCCCACAGCCTGGATCGCTTGAGGCCGAAGCCGGAGTATTTTGCTCTACCTTCGACCAGACTGGAACTCGGCTTATTACTGGCGGAGCGGACAAGACAATCAAGGTCACTGTTTCAGGTCATCATATAGATATATATTCGCTGACGGGGCATAACGCTACTGTGACTTTAGATTTATGCAGAGCAATCCCAATGAATGACCGCCTTGAACAACGCATCAATCTGTTGTATACTTATTTCTTTGCCTTAGGCCGTGTACTCATCACTACCAACTCCGTGAAAACGGATTTGAAATTTCTTCTCCCGATCATAGGAGTTCGGCTGAACTTAAGCTTCAAGTCTAAAAGGGTATGGTGGTCTGGTGACATGTCACTGAGCGCTAAGCACTGAGATATAAGGGCTTGCGTCGAAGGCCGCTTAGCTCCATTCGACGGTC
The DNA here is from genome assembly GCA_003313055.1 of Termitomyces sp. MG145. Classification (NCBI taxonomy): domain Eukaryota; kingdom Fungi; phylum Basidiomycota; class Agaricomycetes; order Agaricales; family Lyophyllaceae; genus Termitomyces; species Termitomyces sp. MG145. Next base: position 124,568 of record QGOB01000313.1, on the reverse strand, counting down.
TTATCCAAGGAAGTAAATCTTGAGATTTTGGTTGTTTCACATAAATTAGCATAGCATTGTGGCCCGAGGTAATCAAAGTAATCATGATGAAAGGTATTACGCCGAAGTCCCATTGTGATACCAGTTACAAGCATATTTCGATGCAGTCGGATGATAGACAAGTACAAAGCTATTATGAGAGGAAGATAAAAACATAGAATCGAGAGCGAGAGTTAATTGGACAAGAGTATACAAAATAGAAAGTTGATTCAAACAAACGTTTTAACCTGCCCAGCCAGTGAGAGAGGAACTGCTACCAGGAGAATAAGATGTGGCACCATACAAAAGCCCTGGCGAATTAGAGGCAGGTACGGGATGTTTCACGGTATGCGAGAAGGATTGTTGACGGATCTCTCCACGTTCAGCTAAAATGTATAGTTCGCCTGGATCGTATGAAGACTCTGGACTTGGAGTTGATGATTGATCCTGTGCAACAAAAAATGCGCGGCGCGGCGACATAACCTCTGGGAACGCAGATTGAAGTTCTGGGTATGCAGGCAAGACTTCATTCTTGAACATTGTTGCTGTTGCTGCAACATATTCGGCGGAGAAGGTGAAGGGTTCATCGTCCGAGGAGCAAGATCGCCGCGGCAAGGATTGCGAAGGGGTATCGCCCGCTCCGCTGGACATACGGCGGCTGTCTGTACCCACCAGACGGGAAGGGGAGGCATAACAGACGGGAGAATGGATGGGTTCTGTAACAGCAGGTGGTGGTGCGATTGGCTCGGGTACATTGACGTTGTTCTCCTGCCAGGGGTCTGCCAGGGGTCGGGAGGAAATAATTGTCGGGTATTGAGATGGAGAAAGAGAGGTTTGCTGCGATAGAGATGGTTTGTGCTCTGTCGTTCCCCAGCTAGGGTCAAAACTAGCTTCTGGCTGAGAGGAGGCAGCCGGGACAGGTTGAATGTACATGTTCACCAAAGAAGTGGGGGAAACGGGCGATGATAATATATCTGAAGGGGTAATATAAGAAGACGTTGGCGAAGGATAGCTATCTGTCTCTGGAGATGACAGGCGCGAATTACGCCGCGGAAAGCCCGGCCTGCGTGCTTGCAACTCGGTGGGGCTGCTTTGAGCCACGCGGCTGATGCGAGACGCCTTGGAACTAGAGACTGCTCTTCCGCCACCAGTAGACTTCACGGAAGGGAGGATCAAAGGTGCGGGGGCACATGAACGCACCCTCTCTTCTCGTACAAACGGTGTGAGCACTGGCTTGGCACCATACACCTTCTTCTTGGTGAGACCGTGAACCTGTTGCAGTTGAGCTACTAGGCTTGGAGGATTTTCAGGCTCACTTGGAGAAGTGAGGCCGTACATGCTGTCGTCTACGTTGACGTGGCTGGGAAGGGGGAAAGAGTTGTTACGACGAGGCAACAAACTGGCACGCGGAGACATCGGCTAGATCATGGTTATTAAGGGACAACAGACATTGCGGATAATCTATCAAAATTACGTACATTGAGGTGGGGAACTACAGAACAACAATCGTAAGTAATTGCTCAATGTTTTGTGAGAGTGAAATCAAACCGGGAGCGGGATAAAATTGTGGCCTAGTTGATAAGCGACAAATCAGTTTGGTACGATCAACAGGAAAAGACGGCAATTCTTCAACAGCATTCTGTAACCTCAGCTAGACGGCGCTTAGAAATTCATTCTGGCATTAATCAATGACACTTACAGTCTCTTCAAAGAGAACCACGAGAGGTCGCATGTCTTGGTCGGGTGACAATACCAGGTGGCATTGGATATTAGCCTGTATCAAATCAATCACACAGCTATTAACATTTCTCTCGATTCTACCTGAGTGATCTTGAGTGCGAGCTGATGCCAACGAGAACTGCCGCTATAAGTTGTTGGCTCGGCACATAGAGTATCATCAAAGGGCGACGAGGCAGCGACAATGACAAGATGTCGCATAGCTGGCATTCCATGATCATGCGTGGCGGCCAGATACTATCGCACATGCGTTGAATTTACAAATAGTCAACAGTTGTCCGTTAACTTACATCAACATAGTGCCAAATAGTTTCCACAGAGAAACGGTTCTTGGGATCCCAGTTGAATCTCAGGTCCAGCAACCCGCTCTGGAGTGTGTTGTATTGTCGTGGTGCTGCAGTAAAAGCGGAATCACTGGTAGGAAGACTCTCGGATACTAGCGTCGTTATCTGGAATGTGACCGATGATTGAATATGTCAGCACACCTAATAGTCAACTTACAGTCGCAGCTGGGTGACAGAGTGAGAGTCTACTCATGACATCCTGCAAAAAGTAATCTCGGAGATCTGGCCACATCGTCGTCATGGCTTGTGAGTTTTCAATCAAGAACAAAGTGGGTACGGCTTGGTGATACGTCGCATGTGAAAAAGGCGGACTTGTCCTATGGGTTGGGGGCGTCCCGAACGAGGTAGTCATTGGTTTTGAAGCCGGGATCAGTTATTGAGGCGCCTTTAAGAAGCAGACGCGTGCGTGAAGGTCGGCTGTTCACGTTATAAGAAAGATACTGATAGTAAATGGCTCTGCCTAAGTATTTCGTGGATCCTTGTGAGATCAGGACTTTCTATTTTGACAACTTGACTAAGATATAACCATTGTGGGAGAGACAAAGAATTGCGACGAACCTAGCTACGCCGTCGATGAGTGTTTTTTCCTTGAGGCGCGCGAGGCAGATGAGCGGAAACGTTGCACTAGGCCAAGTATCGTAGGGTTATGTAAGGGCAACCTAATGCAATCCCTAGAATGTGTCACTTAACTGCTAATCAAGTAACAGATGCCTCAATTAGTGGGACCATTTTTGGCCATCTGGGAAAGAAGCATATCAAATAACTGACCCTAACGCAAAGAGGACCCACAGAAGAGTAGGAAGACCCCCGTTTCAACTGCTGAAGACAAGAACCAGTTCGAAATCAGATTGATAGAGTTTTTGCCTGCTCTTGTTACGACAGAACGACCCGTAGACCCGAGGCGGAGAAGAGATTGCTACGGTTGATCAGATGACACGTGGTCCTGTCGAATACGATAAGTTAAGATATGTCCATAAATAAAGATAAGCAAGTCGTTAAGACCTTATAATGAATCGGACCAAATTCCAAGCGTGAGGCTCACCTTCTCTGCCTCCATGCCAGACACTGTCAAGACGACAACAGTCCAAGCTTAACAAGGACTGCTTCGATTTTCCGCCCAACTTTTCCCAATTCAGGGTCTGTCGGTTGAAAATGGTAATATTGAGATACTGATGGACATAACGCCACAACATGGCAACCAAATATTCAACCTTAACCCATCCCAAGATCCGACTTTCGGTCAGACGCTTGAATGGCATGACCTGTCCATGTCCGGTAAGTCAATGAACAATGGTACCAGCTGGTATCAGGGCCCGGCAAGGGCCCGGGTAGCTGCTATCGGTTGGGGGCGTGACCTCCATCATTCGAATACATACCTCGCACCTTATACAAGAAGAATGGTGAACATCAGTAAACTAAATTTTCATGATTTTCCAAGATTTCACACTGATCATACCAAGACCCATATCCAACGTACCTTACCCGCCTTGAGGACGGAATGTTGTTCATTCCATGGGAAGAAATCGGACCACTCATCCGTATCGTCGTATGGGTCCATGTGTATACATAACATATGATTCTTTACAGAAATCCAGAAATCCGCTGTCGTCCTGGATCAAACTTGCGTTGTGGACTTACCCAGGCATGTCAAGGAAAGTAAGGATGGTTCCGAAGGTTTGGGCCGCTGGCGACCTGAATATGATCGCTTATGGAAATAACCTATGCAATTCAGGCACGGATCATCATGATCTCCACTGCAGAATTCCTGACTTCAATTGGTGCCCTCTCTCCTCGCAGAACTCGAGAAAAAGTACTTAACAAGAATGAAGGCAATCTGTAAAAGATAAATGATATATACATGAGCCGAGTAGATGAGTGAGATACGGAGAAGAATGATTCAAGCGATCACCTCGAGGCAGTCGTTCTAACCCAGTTTAAGACTTCCCATCTGAATAAGACGGGATCTCCTAACCACGGTGTATGGTCTCCATCGATTTCAACTACTCTCGCATTCTTCCAGTCTACAGTCCAGCTGATTATCTCGTCGTTGACAACGAGATCATCCTTCTTCCCCAGGAACACCAATAGCGGTAGACCAAACCCCTTCCCTGCCCTCAATAATCCAGCTTCGCCTTGTGTTCTAGAGAGTAAGTTTGTCGCAGCAAAGCGCGGTTGCATCAAGAAACTACCAAGGCATGCGAGTCGCATGGAATGATTCATAAACGTGGAACAGAGAGATACAAAGGTGTTTGAGGCTTCTTGATAAGCGTCAACATCGTGGTTGTGTGCGAGAGGAGGAAAACACCCGTGACAAACATCCGACATGACTCGAGAGATGTTTCCCATAGATGGTAGCGGCGAGATATATATGATACCCGACAAGTATTCCGGCTCCTGGAACGAAAGGATGTCCGCGATGTTCGTGGCTATCAGTAATTGACTTGGCGAAGCATGGGAAATCGTTATGAGACAAACCTCCGAGACTCCTACAACGACAAGCGCTCGCTCATGAGTCCTACAAAGGAAGTTGTCTACGTAACTTACCAACCGGCAACAAATGGCCTTGTTAGTCGGAATGCCTGAAGTACAGTATCAAAGTCTTCTGCGAACCTCCGAGACTCCCAAGCGTCTTCAAACTCAGGCTTCCCGCTTCTACCGTGACCACGGACATCGTAACGGACCTATAACCAATGAGAGCTAGAACTGTGATGCCCGTTTTACTCACCAGATGAGCCTTACTCAACCACAATGGGTCGTGGAAGATGTCATCGAAGACAATGCTGCTCAAAAAGAATCCGTGGATAAACACAATTGCAGGCTTTGAGCGATCACCGGCGGCTTCAGCATAAAGTTCTGTACCATCTGATGAAACAAGGATTCTGACGTCGGGAACGAAGATTTCTGGCCGGATTCGCATATCGTTCGGGCACAACGTGTAAATGAGGGAGGCTACTGCGGATATGCTGATCTGGACTATCAGTGTTATGAAGCCGCGCGAGCGCCAATCTGTGGTTCGTGACCGTGATAATTTCCCTCCATCATAAGAACCGAAAGAGTTTTGACGCTCCTAGCCTTAGTCGATATCCTAATTCCAACGTCACGTTAGAGTGATTTCTACCTCTTCAGAAATGTGTAAGACACCTCGCTTGCCCCGTGTACAATATCTGTATTGACGATCACAAACGTTAATTCGGGGACGATCACGGGAACCTCGTGGAATCGAATAAGAAAACTGAAAAGGGATCTGGCCGGAGTAGCCGTGGGAGTGGCCGTAAATTGGTGCCCTTAGCTGTAGGGTGGATGACATACAATTTCCCATGTATTCCCACCTTGACATAAAGGCAACCGCCGCTTCGCGACGGAGGCAGGATGCAACAACAACAATAACCAGCTACCAAGGCGGTGACAATACAAAGGCACAACGAGACTAACAACTCTTGAACTTTATTGTTTCATTGTCTGCCCTAAATCAACTTTGTCGCACTTAGAGCAGCGTATAGCTTCCTAGAATTGACAAGCTTAGGGATTGTACAGTAAGCCAGCCATTACCAATCGTTTTCTATAGGACAATCAAGAACACGCGACCGTCTGCTTTCAATCTTGACCCACAACGACTCCGGATTGCAGGCACGATTTACTCGAACTACATAGTTAATGGCTTTGACGGTTGTCGTTAGTATTGCGTGTGCAAAAGAAACAGACACAAGTCTTCATATTTCCGGATCATGCAGGCCCAGGAGACAAAGATAGCGATTTCGGCAACTTCATAAATAAGGCGTCAACATACCCAATTATGTTTCTTGTGAGATAAGACCCTACATCAAAATATGGATGAATCGTGCGGATTATGGTACACTTGATACAGACCCTTCTTCTAAGATATGTTTTTCTAACAATGAGAGTGCAGAAAGAGCAGGGGAGATGACAAAGAACCGCTTTGGTGAAAATGAGCGAGTGTATCAAAGCGATGGGAGCTGTATAATGTCATGTCAAGTCGAGACAGCATGATGCTATTCATAGTGAACATTCGGACGACATCTCAAACCCTGAATTTTGTGTTCATAATGGGAGTCACCTGCTGGCACCGGAAGAAACTTCTGAACAGAAAAGCAGATTGCATCTGCGATTCATTATATCAATAAATGAATTTCGTGCTTTAGGCAGCCTAAAGCAAACACTGTTAGAAGAAGTCTTATTCCCCGCGCCTTAGACGTAATGGTCGATTCAACCTGAACGCCGAATTTTGTCAACTGCGAAAACCACGGTCATCGTATGCTGCGAAGTAAGTCACTACACAACGATAGCGCAGATCGTTTGGGCAGGTCAAATGATGGGACAAGAACGAAACAATATTTTATGCCGCAGTATAACGGTATTCCCGAGCGTCTTGTCGCCCTCGTTCTACATCAACGCCGATGAGAATGGGTATAGCCATCCAAACCATAATAACAAGGAAGAAGAAAGCATAACGGATGTTGCCTGTTGTGTCCGCAATCAAGCCAACGATCAGGGGTCCAATAAAGGAACTCGACTACGGACAGATTAGCAGTAGCTTAAACAAGAGAACAAGACGTACTTTATCGGTGATGGAGAACAAACCATACCATCGGGCTTCTTCGCCGGGGGGTAAGAGCTCAGCGTAGAAGGCTCGCGCATAGCCTTGGAAGGCCCCATAGACAGAACCTACGAGAATGATATTCGTAATTGAGACTAGAAGACAGTGACTTACCGAAGTACACAGCAAGGGCGTACATTTCGCCTTGCGTCGTGAGCCCACCAAAGCGGGTAGATTTGCCTTGGAAGATGCTTAAGAAGCCGAGGCAGCCGTAAGCAGGAATTACCGAGGCCATTAGTACGAGTATGATGATAACTTTTAGATTTGACCATCCGTATCGGCGCTGTATATATGGCCAAGCAAGAGAACCCAGAATTCCCGATGTGGGCGCAAGTACACCTACCAGGATAAGTGCAGAAGGCCGCATGTCCAATGAAGTCTTGCCAAACAAGATGGCAGTAGATGTGATTGTAGTAAAGCCTGACATATAGTATTTAGGTGTTAGTCGCAGATCATAAAGAGGAAAGTGAGGATTAAATGACTCACCATCCGATAATAAAAACCATGCGGAAAGATACTTGAATGTGTTCCTCAACTTCTTTATCTCTGTCCACCCAAGCATACTTCCAAGGCGCTTCCATGCCGCGACGATCTCCCTCTTCGTGCTCCACTGACCGGACGATGGGTCAGACAACTCAGCACCACCTGTCCCAGGCAGCCAGATTGCGGCAGGTATCGTGAAAAAAGCCCACCACAAACCACTGAGCCCAATAGCGAGTCTAAGAGCAAACGTAGATCCGTGGAGGAGTGTTACAGGTACGAGGGCAATTATAAGGAGGCAGATACCTGCCCCATATCCAAGAGCAATCCCAAAAGAAGAAATACGAGAGGTGACTCGAGACAATTCGGCCTCGTATTTGGCTCTAAGTGTATCAACTTCACCCGTCATATTCTGGTTGATAAGAGGTGAGTCTGGATGATCCGAGGCCTCGTCTGGTACGGTTGAAGGACATGCCTCCTGCGCGTCCTCAATTTCAGCAAGGATTTGACGGATCTCGGGAGATTCCTTCGCTAGCGTAGGCAGATATGCATTCATTGCTACGACAGAGGCACCAAAACCGACATTTGCCAAGATGGCCAAAGGTGCGGCGAGGATCCAAAGAGGCGAGGTCGAAGGTAGAACCAGAAAAATGGTTGCAGATATTGAACCAAGCAGAGCGAAGGATAAAAGCAGACGCTTTCGATGAGGCGCTTTTGAGCAGAGGTTTGTTAGCTCCAAATTGACGTATTGTACGAACATGAAGCATACGGTGATCAGCAACTCCACCCATTGAAATTACCGTAAGCGCTTGGAGGGCCACAGATATAGAGTATATATAGAGACTAAACTGAAGCTCAACTTCAGACATAGTTTTGAGGTCGATCCACCCACCTAAAGCTAGCGCTATCTATCCAGACCCAACCTATTCTGACCACACAACGTGCTGTTCCTGTCCCTAGCTTGACGACTGCAGAACACGGCTCTGTACGATCAGGAAGGAGAAACCCATTGTCTCTTGCGAACTGTTCAAGACATATTGGTAGGAATAATGTAAGCGAAACTATGACGAAAACTTCGCTGTTGAGGGATGAAGAAAGGGTCAGGCAATAGATTTCGAAGCTCATGGATATCACTTGCCTTGCAAATGCATAACTTAGCCAGCCACGTAGTTTCTTACTATGGGCATGGGTTACGGAGTCCGACAGCATTGAGAGTGTCTGTTCTCGATTACATCACCGGCGCGGCTTGGTGCTTCACGCAACCATCATTCCATGCTTCGCCCTTATGGGGCCTTGTCTTCATGCACACGTCGAGCACTCTCTAGATTGTATTCTGCAGCATCTTCACCGCACAGTGTATACGATGGTACCGTTCAGAACAATTTTTAACCTCCCGTTTGTTGTCTTGATTTCTTTTTACCTAGTCTGTGTAATCGGTGGGGGTCACGCGGGCTGCGAGGCAGCAACAGGAGCAGCGCGTACGGGTGCTAGGACTCTGCTTCTGACGCAGAAACTTGAGACTATTGGAGAGCTCTCATGCAATCCATCCATTGGTGGTGTCGGAAAAGGCACTCTCGTCCGTGAAATAGACGCACTCGATGGTGTCATGGGACGTGTTGCGGGTACCTTTGGCTATCTTTTTCATGGTATATTCTCATTGACTCGCTTTTTGCAGACAAGGCAGGAATACAATTTCACATTCTCAACCGATCCAAGGGGGCGGCCGTCTGGGTAACTTTTTTTCTTCGTATGACCAGGTTTAAGATCGTTGAACTGGCGGCAGGGCCCACGTGCTCAAATTGACCGAAAGTTGTATAAGAAACATATGCAGGCAGAGTTGCACAACTACTCTGGCCTAGACATTCGAGCAGGCAGCGTTTTCGACCTCCTCTTCGACCACTCCGACCCGTCAACTTCAAATCGGTGGGGGAAAATCAAAGGTGTCAAACTTGGTACGTTCCATCAACATGCACGCTATCTATCGCTAATGTTTCGCAGACTCTGGCGAAGTCATTCACTGTTCGCAAGTTGTCATATGTACAGGGACATTCCTCTCTGGTGAAATCCATATCGGAATGAAGACATTTCCTGCTGGACGCATGAACGACGCACCGTCAATCGGTCTCTCCGCGTCCCTCGCTGCAGCAGGCTTCAAACTCGGGCGCCTACAAACAGGTACACCAGCGCGGCTGGATGGAACGACCATCAACTTTACTGGCATGGAAAAACAACTCGGTGATACAGTACCTTCACCATTCAGCTACTTACACCGAGACGTACCGAATGCGGTATGTGTGGTTAGTGCCTCCCACAAGACCATCGCTTACGTTACTATACAGGCGAACCAGGTCGTGTGCTATCAGACACGGACAACTCTTGCGACACATCAATTGATACGAGATAGTCTTCACCTTAGTGTTCATATCCAGGAGACTAAGAAAGGTTTCCTAATTTTTTATATCATCAACACGCACTAAAACATCCTCAGGCCCGCGGTATTGTCCCTCTCTCGAAGCCAAAGTCCGACGTTTTCCACAGAAGGAGAGCCATAATGTCTGGTTGGAGCCTGAAGGATACGATTCGGGTTCGTGTTATATTGTTCTATCTGGACGAGCAGGAAGATCGAGCCTTTGCCTCTTTTAGATGTGATATACCCGAATGGTATTTCGTGCAGCATGCCAGAAGAGCTCCAGGAACCGATGATGCGAACTATACCTGGGTTGGAGAATGTGAAGATGGTACGACCGGCGTATGGAGTGGAGTACGACCATGTTGATGCGCGTGAGCTTGGGCGTATGTGTTTTGCTTTTTACCACATCTCATCCGGTTTGAAGTGTCTTGTTGCCAGCTACCCTCGAGACGAAACGTATTAAGGTCAAAACAATGGAACTACAACCTTGCACTATAACTAATATTCTTGACCCTGCCAGGGACTCTTCCTCGCGGGCCAAATCAACGGCACGACAGGATATGAAGAAGCCGCTGCCCAGGGCGTAATAGCAGGTATCAACGCTGGCCTTGCGGCACTACACCTACCAGCGATGCTCATCACACGTGCCGATGGGTTCATGGGCGTTATGGTTGATGATCTCATCGTCAAGGGCGCGGAAGAGCCTTGTATGTCGTTTTTTCACCCTCTCTGGGAACTGACATTCATTGTTCTGGTCTCAATAGATCGGATGTTCACTTCTCGCTCTGAATACCGCATGACGTTGCGTAGCGATAATGCGGACTTGCGCCTTACTGAACTCGGTTTGTATACCTTCTTGTATATTATCGTTACTCGCTAAATGCACTTTTGCAGGACATAAAGCGGGTGCCGTATCTGATGAGCGCTGGAAGGTATTCGTTGAGACCCGCAGTCGCATTCAGAACGCGACGAAGCTGCTAAAGGACATTCGACTTAGTCCACAAGTACATCCTATCGTTGATCCTCCAATTCAGTCTTGACAATTGCTCTCGTGATAGGGTTGGCGTTCGCATGGGTTTATTGTGCAGAATGATGGCGTGCTAAGAAGGTACGTGGATGTACCCATGCCCGAGTATCTGTACTGAGGTGAGGGACAGTGGTTTTGAAATGCTGCGTCACGCGAGTATAAGTGCGTCGGTCCTTCGAGATGCTGTTCCTGCACTTGCAGATCTGGACCTCGACGATGCATTACTCTCGCGGATTGATATCGACGGTATGCCATTACCATTTTTTGTCTCGGTTTCCAATAGATGCTCAGTGTCCACCCCCTTAGGTCAATACGCAGCACATTTAATCCGCCAAGAAGCCGATCTGCGTCTCTTTCTCGAAGACGAAACACTTACACTCGATCCCTTCATGGACTATTCTGTTGTACCAGGAATCAGCGAGGAGGTCCGGGAGCGTCTTGGACGAGTACGGCCAATAAATGTTGTACGTTATCTTTTACGTCATGATCGTGGTCGTGGTCTCAATATTCAAATCTAGGGCGCGGCGAAGCGGATGGAAGGGATGACACCTGCGTCGATTGTTGCGCTGCTTCGCCATGCCAAACGCACGTTCCGTAAACCTGCCATGTCAGTCGAATGATCAAATAGAGGCCTTTCGATGGAGATTGTCGGAGGGAAGCCCGACGGAACGTTGATTCCTTCTATTGAATCGCAGAAAATCTTCACTGCAATGATAAGCGAGCATGCATTTAGAGCTTTCTCCAGCAGCATGTGTTATCGTGGTATGAAATTCATCGTGCCACGAATGGTTGAGATTGATAAAATGGCTATCATATTTGTCTGGCATGCAGAGGGTAATCTATGCTTATAGAAGGTTGGTTGCAGTATGGAACTCAGACCCTCGAGTCTCATCCCTCATTGTCGTTTGAGGGTCTAATCCCGAGATTTTTCGGATGGAATATGACGGTGTCACAATGCAGGATATTGACGATACGTTGCACGAGATTAGTATTGTCGCAAGTCTATGCTATTCGGTTACTGGTCGGTGATTGACCGGTGACGCTCCAAACTTCTGTATCGCTGAATTCACATCCATCCTGGCATGAACACAGCACGAGGAATTCAAGTACAAGAAACTACGTAATTTTTTCCTAGGACTTTTTCGAGAGATTTTAGTGCTCAGCATGCCACAGAGAGAATTATGACATGCGGCTGGGAGTTATTCAAATTGTTTAGATGATATATCTGGAGACATTTGGGTCTGGCTGTGGGTGGCATTTTAAGGAGGAAGATAGATGAGTTTGAATTAAATGCGTACGAAACAAATGAAGGTTAATTTCCAATTGATCAGTCTTTCCTACTAAAAGAATACGGTCAACGATTTACCTCCTCGACGGAACGGTGAATGTAGCCGTATTACATTAACTGGACATGGCTGTAGTACGTGACACACACAGTCAGCTTTCTTTGTGGCCTATCATAGCTTTCAATTATGTGTCCGTGATAAACATACTCCGAGTCAGGTTTGGATGGCTTTCGTTGAAGGCTGTTAGTAGTATCATCCCCTTGAAGGCATGTCCAACCCAAACCCAGCGGAGCAAGCAGAAGTGACGACAGATTCAGAAGTGGAGGGAGTTTTGGAGTGTAGCGATGTTGGAAGCAAGGGAGGTTGATGTTGATGATAATGATGACGATGACGATGGTGAGAACGATGCGCCACTATCATGGCATCGAGGTTTACGTCGAAGTTTCAAAAAACATTTATGATACTGGATGGTGACGACATCGACGAACTGATCAATTCGGTCGACGACTTGGGAGAGGCGGTGATGTCTAGTGATAGCGGTCGTCATTTGTAAATGTTTCGATAGATTATTGTGTTCGAGATTGGTGGTGATGGTATGGAGTTAAGATGGGGACATGAAGCGTTGCACCCGTTTTATGCACTTCACGGACAAAGGTGGGTCGCTGACGAAAGTGGTAAATTCTCCTATTGCAAGTACCCCTAACCAAGATGTGTTGACTTCGCAGTGGAGCCCAATGTCGAAAGTTTCAAGTACCCTTCTCGTATTCTACATGCACTGAAGCGAGGGCATTTGATAGACTGACATCTAAGGCTTCCTCCCCAGCCAAAGCTGTGAACCCCATCTGACCCTTCAATCCCTCATAAAAATCCTTCGTCAGTCCCGCCTTCTCTCTATCCTCAACATTAAACGGCCCCTTTAGATCTCCTCTCCAACCACGTCTCACTTCCTCCCTAAAAGCCTGGACAGGATCCACCCCCTGTTCCTGCTCACACAGCCACGTAAACCACCGGTGTCCCGACGTAACATGGGTCACTTCATCGGCATGGATGACCTCCATCACTTTTACACTCTCCACATCTCCCGCCTTGCGGAACCGCTCAATTGTTCCAGGATTGACATCGAGTCCGCGAGCCTCGTGGACGAGGTGGATGATAGCTAAACGAGATCGTAGAGATTTCGAGGTCACGGTTGCTGATTCCCACAGAGAGGCATGCACGGGCATGGTCCCATATGGGGTGGTCGGGGAGATCTCTGAGAGTCTGGACGTTAGAAGTGTACTGACAAGCCTTAATGTTAGTATAGACAACGAGAAGAGAAAGGAAACATCCGTTACAAATGTTTTGACTCATCTAAAGCCATTTTGGTGAAATCAGAGAAAAAGGCGGGAGGGATATTTGGGTACGATGGTCCAAAACGCGCCATGATATCCCATCTGAGTAGAGTGAGATCTATACGTAGATAAGATAGAGAATATGGACAAACGCGAGGTCAATCCTAGAGCGTAGTGTTATCATTTAACGGGCTGGATTCTTCATTACAGACTTACGCCCACTGTTCAATATTTGCCAGCGCATGGAGCATAACCGCCCTGTTCTTTCTATTTTTCACCTTTGCAGGGTTTACTGTATTCCTCGAAAAGTGCGCTTCGCGAGGAGGAATATCGGGTGGGCGAGGTGCATTAGGCGATTTATGACCGATAGAAGACAGTTTCCCCGTTCGAAAGAGGTTCACAGCTTCTCGTGTGCGTTGTACCTTGTTCAAGAGTGACATATTTGTATATCACTGAATTTAGAACTGTACCTTGAGAGTAGGATTCGAAGTATTCAGTATGAGGACAGCCCATTGCATCAAAGTTGTCGGTGGGTTGTCAATGGGCACAACGGGCTCATCAATTAGAGATGGTGTTGATGTTGGGGAAGTGACAGGTAGCGCAGGCGCCGTTGATTTGAGGGGAGGGTCCGCAAACTCTGTTGAATGGTATACAAATTGAAGGGCCGCAATGAGTGGGTTGAACGCACCTTCAGAAACAGGACGAAGCTCAACAAGTCGCCAACCGGTACTTCCTGCAGGTGTCTCTACCCAAACCTTGTCAATCCCATCAGACGGGTCAGTGATGACTTCAACGGCGTAAGTACAAGCCCTCAGTCCCGTCTCGCTCTTCCCCGTGCGTAAGTCAAAGTCATATCTTTCAACAAGAATCCTTATCAACACAGGGTACGTGATTAGTATAGGTGATTCACTCACCTATGCCACGGACAAACGGCAACGATACTCGATTCGTACTCTTCGATGTCGGCATGAGAAAGATCTGCCCCGAGGTGTGGACAGGTGGATTCCATGACATAGATCTGCTTGTACACAGGGTTTTCTTTTGTATCAGCAGAGTCAGAGGGTTTGGAACCAGGCTCGGAGACCTCGGGCGTTAGTCTAAAGAGGATAAGGGAGTGATATGTTCCTTCATGAGATCGGAGAGTCAGAAAAAAGCGTGAGTGGCTCAGTAGAGCACTGAATGGAGCTATTCTGAGCTGAGAGCAATAAGTAGGGGTCTTGATTCACAGAACTACGGACGCACTGGATTTGTTCCATTCCTTGAGGTTTTTTACGAGGTAAGGTCTTATTTGAGTGAAGCGATAGTGATAAGATTATCGATTTGTTGTTGTTGTTCACTGCGGGTATTGAATTAAAGGCAGGAATACATTGGAATTCATCTAATTTACGGACACACCCGACGGGTGCTCCAGCCAGACTCCCTCGGCCCGACCCCCCTAATTATCTGCCATTAACGTTCCTTCCCGTTTGTTTTAAACTCAGAAATCTGCCATTAACGCTCCTTCCAGTTTGTTTTAAACTCAGAAATCTGCCATTCACGTTCCTTCCCGTTTGTTTTAAACTCAGAAATCTGCCATTAACGCTCCTTCCAGTTTGTTTTAAACTCAGAAATCTGCCATTAACGTTCCTTCCCGTTTGTTTAAACTCAGCAATGCTTTCCCCTTCCATCCTGAAGCCTCCCCACGCCCGGACCGGACCCTCTTTCAGGCTTCCTCACGTGGACTAGTCACAGTTTGCCTTGCACCGAGCCGACAGTCATCGGTTACGAGCTTGCATATGCAGCGGCCCGGCCTGCCCAGGTGATGAACTCGAGGTCTTGCAGTTGTGGCTAAATCTCTCCCATGGTGCTGATAGGTGCTGTTGTCATAGGTTTGTGGTGTTCTGACCTCCCTCCATTCGAACCGAACCAGTTTCCGGCACACGGCGTGTACTCCTAGAGGAAACACGGGCTGGGCATCGGACTTGGAGTCAACGGGTTCGGAAATGGAAACGGGAGCGGTGTTGTGGGTGGAGGGGCTGGTGCAACATCAGTTGGTAGAGGTGTGATGATAGATGACATAGACGGTTCAAGTACATTCGGGGAGCATGATCCATGTTCCGCGAATGTGCCACTAAGCAGCATTGCATCTACTGAATATATAGGGATTCATTGTGGACAAACAATTCTTCACCACAACGTTTCGAGCGAAAGATTCGAGATTAGTTTCTGTTTCACAAGCGCCTACGTTTCTAGCATACGATATTCTGAGTTTCTAAGTCAATTGAGGACATTCAGGAAAGGTACATCGGATAAAAGTGATTCAAGTCTTTTCAAGAGGCCGAGGCGCGCTCAATCTTGCCGATGGTCGTTCATAGAAGCGACGAGCACCAGGGGAGTGCTGTATAGCTTGAGAATGACAAAGGTAAAGATGGCGGGTTAAGGTGGATGGGATTGACAAGTTGGGGACGTTCAAAGGAAATATCGAATGGGAGCATCGCAGGACAGCCTAGGTCTGCTCATTGTGCATATAGATATAAGATCAGCTAGTTGGAGGTGACGACAATCCGAGGTTGAATTCTCTCCGAGTCAGCTGAGGTGGCAGCCCGCGTGCTGCCGCGTCTGGTGGACTGCCGAGTTTGGTTTGCTGCCCGAGTGGTTTGCTGCCGAGCCTGGGAGTGGGAGGCCATGGGAACATCAGACAAGGATGACAGGTGTACTCGTGGAACTCACTCTATCGTTGTCGTTCATCTTGCTCGCATTCTATCGTTCCATAACTGCTGAACATGTCCCCAAACCAGCAAGACAAGTCCTCAAAGAGGCAAAAGTTCATTCAAGGGCTCCGTTCAATGATTCCCAAAAGTCGTGATCCATCACCTGCTCGTTAGTCGTCATGTCAATCCCTGTAGTGCTAGCGCGTCTGAATCTACTCCAAGCTCTCACATCCACACCTCCATCGGCTGCTCTGTTGACAACAGGAAATGAGGTATCTAGTGAGGGCTAATTCCATCTATTGTTGCTCCAGGCTTCAACACACTTCGAAGGGACAAACGCTGAAAGTACCTCATCTTCGATTCCTGTCAATGAAGCAACTAGTACTGGTAAGCATCAACAACTTGAAACATTCCTCCATGTGATCATTGACTGCTCTGATGACTGCAGGCAATAGTACCGGAATCAGTAAGTAGTGAATCTGTCTGTCTACTGTTCAGGACTTATATGCTACCTAAAGGAATTCCCGTTAAAAATCCTATGAGTACTTCCCAGCCAAGTGTTTCTTTAATTCATAATAGTCAGTTATTGTTAATTCTAAGTACTGATCTTATGAACTGTCTTCCCATTTGAAGGTATTCCTGTGATGGGCTCATCAGTTACTCCATTAACTGCAGGGAACCCTATTACACCAGGTAAGCCATTCCATTGATTTATTCAGAGCTGAGTTTTGAAGGATCTCCAGCTAATATGACTGCTTCTCAAGTTGGGACTCCAGTGACTTCTGTCAATGAAGGAGCACATGCAGGTAGGTAGCATTAGCTAGATGTATATTGGGCAGTAGTGATTTTAGTGTGGTTTGCCACAAGTATCTTCTTTTACAGGTCATGGTTCAGGTACTATGACAAAGAATGGGCTTCAATTGGCTTGGAATGGTGTTGAGTTTTTGCTTAAGGAGGCTGAAATTTTATTGGCTGGAACACCCTTTCAGATTCCTGTTAAGATTGTCAATACTTTGATTGAGCTAAAAAAAGTAAGTTCTGTTATATTTCACAATGCATTAGCTGAAACTTATCAAGGCTGTGTCTGACAACAATGATGAATTGAATGCTCAGATAACAAAATTTCAAGAATCTTTCAGTGCCATGGAAAATGAAATAGCCTGTAATAATGATCCAGACTCAAAGAATATGATAAAGGACTTTTCTGAGTGTGTTTAGTACTGTTTATACATAATTTAAGGCTGATGTTATACAGGAAACTTGCTGCTAAGCTTGGTGAACTTGACAATATGTATAAAAATGCAACATGGAAGAAAGTTCTCCAGAATGAGCAGAACAAATCACAACTCAATGGAATTTTTGAATACATTAATGAGCAGACAAAGAATTTTCAAGTATGAGTGCTGATATATGTATAGGAAAGATAACTCATACTCAGTTTCTTTAGATCAGGCTTGCTCTCAAGATGGATCAGAACATTTATAATTTGCATAAATCATTTGATGTATGAGATTTAAATGGTTTCAATTAATGCTATGAGCTGACTGATCTTTAGCAAATACAACTGAACACTTGGCCTCATGCTAACAAAGCAAAATACAATTATAATCTTGAAGGTGTACCAACATTATTTCATGGAGCTTGTCTAGCAGGAACACGTGTTTCTATCCTCAAACACATTTCTGAATGGGCTCAAGATTCATCACCAACAAGTCCATCAGTTTTTTGGCTGGCTGGTCATGCAGGCTCAGGAAAATCAACTATTGCATACTCTGTAGCAGAACAGTTTGATAAGGGCAGGGAAGTGCTGAAAACATTGCAAGCCACTTTCTTTTGCTCTAAGCAATTTGAAGAAACAAAGTATCAGAAATTTATCATTCCCACTCTAATATATCAGCTTGCACGCCACTCTAGATTGTATGCAGAGTCATTATTTGCTGCTGATAAATTTGAGTCTGTAAACAACAAATTGTCTGATCAAATAAATGATCTTTTAGTTGGACCTTGGCAAAAATCTGTTCAAAATTGTTCTCCAGACCTACCACCATATCTTATAGTTATTGATGCCTTGGATGAAATTGAGGGGAAAGGAGGATCTGAATTTCTGAAAAAATTGCTTATCACTATCAATAATGGACATTTGAAAGGTCTCAAGTTTCTTATCACAAGTCGACCAGATCCTTTACTTGCTGAATTATGCAATTCATTTCCACCTGATTCAGTCTGTCACCTTCAAGATGTATCTAAAGAGCAGGCTGATACAGATATTATGACATACTTGCAGGATGCACTTCCAGAATTTCAGAAGACAGTGGAACTTGAAAAGCTGAAAAAGAAAGCAAATGGTCTTTTTATTTATGCTTCAACGGCTGTAAAATATATATCATCAGGATCAACATCAGGAGAAAAGCATGAACTAATGAGTCAGCTGCTTAACCCATCAGAGGTGATGAATTTGTCAGAAGCAATAGCACCAATTGATCATTTATATCATCAAATACTAGATGAAGCATTCAAAGTTGCAAAAAATCTTATTCCAGCTCGCTTGAAAATCCTGCATACTATTCTTTGGGCAGAAGAACGTGTATCTACTTCTATTGTTGCAGGGCTCCTCTCTGACTCTACAGATATAAAGGACATAAAAGAGCAAGCTGATGACCTTGTTAAGAGGCTTCATGCTGTTCTTTATATTAAAGACAATAAAGTCTTCTGGTTTCATGCTTCTTTTCCAGACTTTATCTGTGCTCAAACAAAATTATCTAAAAGGCTGTCACAACTTGAGAATTCTTCAAGTTATCAGATGAGCATGTCCTGGGACATAGCCTCTCATCATGCTTTCCTTTCTCACAGGTGCTTTGATATCATGCTAAAAGAACTTCATTTTAATCTTTGCAACTTGCCTTCATCATTTTTAAATGATTCTCAAGTACCTGATCTTCAGAATTGTATCAAGGAGAAATTATCAGATGTTCTTCAATATGCATGTCATCACTGGGCAAAACACATAATTCAAGCCAAACCTGAAGAAAACAAAAATATTTTATATAGAATTGAAAAATTTCTTGAAATTCATGTTCTTTTTTGGATTGAAGCAATGAATTTACTTCAATCATCAAGAGAATGCCATCTCATGCTTCAACAAGTTCTTGAATGTATTACTCATGTAAGAAAGCTTCCATTTCAATACACTCAATGATTGATGATATGAAAACAAGCAGGATGATAATCACTCAAATGTTGTACAAAATATCATTGAAATAGCTAATTTTGCTGCTGACTTTGCAGCAAGTTCAGCAACCTTGTCCACATCACATTTATACATTTCAGCCTTGGCAACATGGTTTAATAATAGCAACCTGATACAAGGATGGAAAAAATATTTTCCCTTTATTCCATCTTTAGTCGGTGAAAAAAGACTTACATTATCTAAAATGAGCATATTGCAGACAAGTCAAGTTACTTGTGTAGCATATTCACTAGATGGAGAGTGCATTGTGTCTGGCTCACGTGATAGATCTGTAAGGGTTTGGGATGCTTTTAGTGATGCCCAGATACAGGATTTAAATGGCCACACTGATTTTGTCAATTCTGTTGCATATTCACCAAATGGAAAGTTCATTGTGTCTGGCTCACATGATAAATCTGTGAGAGTGTGGGATGCCTCCAGTGGTGCAGAACTACAAAACTTAAATGGCCACACTGATTGGGTCAGTTCTGTTGCATTTTCACCAGATGGAAAGTACATTGTGTCTGGATCATGTGATAAGTCTTTGAGGATGTGGGATGTTTCTAGTGGTGCACAGATGCAGGAGTTAAGTGGCCACAGCCATTGGGTCTGTTCTGCTGCATTTTCACCAGATGGAAAGTACATTGTGTCTGGATCAGACGATAAGTCTGTGAGAGTGTGGGATGTCTCCAGTGGTGCACAGCTGCAGAAGTTACATGGCCATAATCACTGGGTCAGTTCTGTTGCATTTTCACCAGATGGGAAGTGCATTGTGTCTGGATCATGTGACAAGTCTATGAGGATGTGGGAGGCCTCCAGTGGTGCACAGCTGCAGGAGTTAAATGGCCACACTGATTGGGTCAGTTCTGTTGCATTTTCACCAAATGGAAAGTTCATTGTATCTGGCTCATATGATAAGTCTGTGAGGGTGTGGGATGCCTTCAGTGGTGCACAGCTGCAAGAGTTCAATGGCCACACTGATGAGGTTAATTCTGTTGCATTTTCACCAGATGGGAAGTGCATTATGTCTGGCTCAGGTGACAGGTCTGTAAGGGCATAGGATGCCTCCAGTAGTACACAACTGCAGGACTTGAATGGCCACACTGATTATATCAATTGTGTTGCATTTGCACCAGATGGAGAGTGCATTGTATCTGGCTCACATAACAGATCTGTAAGGGTGTGGGATGCTTTTAGTGGTGCCCAGATATGGGATTTAAATGGCCACACTGATTTTGTCAATTCTGTTGCATATTCACCAAATGGAAGGTTCATTGTGTCTGGCTCACATGATAAATCTGTGAGGGTGTGGGATACCTCCAGTGGTGCACAGCTGCATAAGTTACATGGCCACAGTCACTGGGTCTGTTCTGTTGCATTTTCACCAGATGGGACATGCATTGTGTCTGGATCATGTGACAAGTCTTTGAGGATGTGGGATGTTTCCAGTGGTGCCCAGTTGCAGGAGTTAAATGGCCACAGCAATTGCATCAGTTCTGTTGCATTTTTACCAGATGGGAAGTGCATTGTGTCTGGATCAAGTGACAAGTCTGTGAGATTGTGGGATGCCTTCAGTGGTACACAGTTGCAGGAATTAAATGCTCACACTGATTATGTCAATTCTGTTGCATTTTCACCAAATGGAAAGTGCATTGTCTCTGGTTCAAATGACAAGTCTGTTAGGGTGTGGGATACTTCTAGTGGTGCTCAGATGCATGAGTTCTATGGACACAGTCATCAGGTCAATTCTGTTGTATTTTCACCAGATGGGAAGTGCATTGTGTCTGGATCAAATGACAATTCTGTGTTGGTTTGGGATGCCTCCAATGGTGCACAGCTTCAAAAGTTGCTTGGCCATACTAGTGATGTCACTTCTGTTGCATTTTCACTAGATGGGAGGTGCATTGTGTCTGGATCATGTGACAATTTTGTGAGAATATGGGATGCTTACAGTAGTGCACAGCTGCAGAAGGTTAATGGCCCCATTGATTGGGTCACTACTGTTGCATTTTCACCAGATGGGAAGTTGATTGTGTCTGGTTCAAATGATAAGTCTGTAAGAGTGTGGGATACTTCCAGTGGTGCAAAGCTGCAGGAATTAAATGGTCATACTAGTTGGGTCAGTTCTGTTGCATTTTCACCAGATGGAAGGTATATTGTGTCTGGGTCAGGTGACAAGTCTGTAAGGGTATGGGACACCTCCAGTGGTGTGCAATTGCAAGCTTTGCATGGCCATACTAACTGGGTTAGCTCTGTTGCTTTCTCATCAGATGGAAAGCACATTGTGTCTGGGTCCTGTGACAAGTCTCTGAAGGTGTGGGATGCTGTAAATGGTACACAACTACAGGAGTTAAATGGCCACACTGATTGCATCTGTTCTGTTGCATTTTCACCAGATGGGAAGTGCATTGTGTCTGGATCAGGAAACTCTGTGAAAGTGTGGAATGCCTTCAATAGTGCACAGCTGCAAGAGTTAGATGGTCATACTGATTATGTCAACTCTGTTGCATTTTCATCAGATGGGAGGTGTATTGTGTCTGGGTCATATGACAATTCTGTGAGGGTGTGGGATGTCTCCAGTGGTGCACAGCTGCAAGAGTTGAATGGCCACACTGATAATGTCAATTCTGTTGCATTTTCACCAGATGGGAAGTTGATTGTGTCTGGTTCAAATGATAAGTCTGTGAGAGTGTGGGATACTTCCAGTGGTGCAAAGCTTCACAAGTTAGATGGTCATATTGATTTGGTTGATTCTGTTGCATTTTCATTAGATGGGAAATGCATTGTGTCTTGCTCACATAACAAATCTATGAGGATGTGGGATGCCTTCAGTGGTATACAGCTGCAAGAGTTGAATAACTGCACTAGTTGTGTCACTTCTGTTGAATTTTCTTCAGATGGAAAGCAGATTCTGTCTCAGTTAGTCAACAAACCTAGCACTGCATGTAATAATCCACACACTATGTGGACATGTCAAAATAATGGTTGGATTGTGTTATCCTCTACTTTACAGCAATTAATGTTGATCCCTGCATATGCCCTCACTACATTATATTGCCCATTCAATATTCTTGTTATTTCATCCCACTCTTCTTATCATATAAATTTTCTGTCCTGCACATTTGGAGAAAAATGGGCACAATGTTATAAACCACATCATAAGTAAGCATTGTTACTGAGAAACTATGTATATATACAAAATATATGTTGGACATTCATTTGTGAAGTTAAAAATAAAACAAGGAAAATAAGAATCCTTAACTGATAAAACATTGCAACTTATTTAATATTGTGAGCAGAAAATGCCATATACTCTGCTTTCAGATACTAAACCAATGGGTTTCATGATGCTGGAGCATATTTGCTCTTCAAAATCATCAATTCTACCAATGAAAAGTGAACTGACAAGGTAGAACACACTACTTTGTTTCTTCTCTTGCACAAATTTGTCTGCATTGCTTACATAGTGGTAAATTACTGTTGCAATGTTACTATTAGTTGTATACTCACCAAGTCCTTGATCAATGTTCTTTTGTTGTCCTGAAGAGATTATATATTCCACTTTTATCTCATAAGCTATGGTGCCCTACCATGCAAGGTCATACCACCTTGGAACCAGGTCAATGTCTCTTCAATTGGGAAAATCCTACTCACAATAACTGAATAAGTAGCATCACAATCTGATGCAAACATTGTGATGGAGCCCACTTTTGAATCCACTCCTTATGGGGAAACTTTCAGCATCACAGTTGCTGAGGATTCCTTGACTCCTACTGCATCTTGTGCAGTGGCCTCAGTTGCACCTCCTCTTCCAGTCCCTGCAACTAACATTGTTGGAATCTGAACCTAGATCACAAACAGACTTGTAAGTCTCTATCCTCAGTCTGTAGTGTAGAAGTGACTCAATTCTGCATCTAGAGACTTTCAAGTCTCTATCTATAGTACAGTCATTAAGTATTTGTTAAGTATTTTGGGCTTACCCTCAGTCTGTAGTGTAGAAGTGATTGAGGGTGGCCCAACTTGTATGCTAATATATATATCCTCCAGTTCTATTACTTGGGCATGACAATGAAGTGTGGCAAATGTGATATGTAACATGTGATATGAAGAAAGAAATCAGGCACACTTTATGGTGGCATACCTAGCAGATTGCAACATTCCTCCTCACCATAAAGCATAAGGTGTGCACTTCCTTGCACAGGATCATTATAGGCCTAAGATATTCCAGAGCTGTGTAAATTGTGGAGGTTGATAATGCTTTAGCAATGTTTTCTTTGGTGTTAATATATTGCATTGTAATTTTGTTGGATGCAACTTGTTCTTGCAAGAAATGGAACTTAATGTCAATGTGCTTTACTTGAGAATTGCAAGAGTGGGTCCTCTCATACATTGATTGCTGATTTTGTTGTTGCAGAGTATTGTGGTTGCTCATTTTAATGGGTGTCCTAAAAGCCTCCATCACCATCCTTAATCAAAATACTCCCTGCATGACCTCAAAAGCTGCCATTGTCTTCTGTTTTCTTGTTGCCCATGACACCAGGCCCCCTTCCAAAGAGCCATGCATATCCTTCTACACTTTATCAAGTGTCCAAACAATTTTCCCATCTGAGTGTAACATTAGTTACAAGTTAGAACAATTTTGCATGGTTTACACAGTAGCTGAATTAGACTGCTATATTGGATTTGACTAGATACATTGTAAATACAAGATGTTGGTCTCACATTATCAAATAATTTGTACTAATGCACTGGCGTTGCATATAACTAATGTGACAATCCATTACATACCCCCTAATGAGACAGAATAGTTAGTCTAAATAAGAAATAAAGAGGCATAGTATATTGCCATGTAGACAATAAAAAAAATGAGTGACTAGTAATGAGTGGGTTTGAATTTGCTAAGTTGGATGGGTGCAATCGGCCTAATCTATAGTAAGGGTGAATACTCTTAGTAGTACCAGCCTAGACCTTGCTCAGTTCCATCACCACTGTGTCCTCACCCAGTGCAACATTAGTCATGGGATTGACAAACTCTGATTTCATCATCAGTGGAGTCAAAGGGCCCCTCTGCAGCAGAAACATCTATCAACATGGGCTCAGTTAGTGCAATATTAGTTGCTGTAGCATGTAGTGGTAGTGTACCCTGTGATAAAGTGCATTACATAGGTGGACCTGGTTTGGGTCTATTCCAATGTAGTAATAGAGGCCCTTGGCCTCAGGGTTTTCAGGGAGTACACACTCTTTGTTGTGTTTAAACAAATACTGATCCCTTGGATATTTCATGCAACCTATCCCATTGCAGAATGGCTGGAGGAGTACCATAGATTCAAGGCACTGCATGTGCTTGTTGTCAATCTCTTTGGAGATATCTCTTGACATTGTAGTGTGGTGGAACTGCTGCTTAAGGTAGACAATGCCATAAGTATAGGCAGGATCCATCTATTCAAGCAGGATGTGGTTTTGTAAAAGGACTTAGTGTGTTGGCATCAGAAAAGTTACAAGCCTAGTCATCAGACATATGGACTTGATGTACTTCCAACTGTGGTCCATGTTAGAACACAATGGGATGTTCAGGGAAGGCCTCATTATACAAAACTGCTTTGTGTTATAGCTAAGGTCTTGCCATTACTAGTGCATGTCTTTGGACAATAGTAGTTTTGGCTGTGCTGTTAGTGTAGAGTGATCAGCAAAGGGCAAACCAAAAGGTGTCATAGTTCAATTGTGCAGCAATTCATCAGTTTGCTCAGCAAAATGCCTGAAGCTCAGTCAAGAGCATAGATGCAACAATTCTGTCACATTGCAGATTGTGTTCATTACTGTAGTGGTTGAAGAGCTTTTTCAGCTTTAGGGGAGTGTGGGGGAGATTGTGCAGAGCATGTTTATACACAATAGTGTCTGGGATGACAGCACATTGACCAGAGCTGAATGTGTAGGCCATAGACTAGTTTGCATCTAGGCTAATCAGCACAGTATTCAAAAAAGCCAAATATTATGAGCATTCTCCCAGTGCTCCTCTGTGTCAAGTCCCACTGACAATGGGGGCTTAGCTGCACTGGCGAGTCCTTACTAGGCAAGCTTGGGAGGCTAAGTACGAGTCTGGAGCTTATTGAAAGCTCTGGTGCAACTACAAGGGGCTTGGAATGAAGTCCAGATGCTCCAGGGTATGAGTAGTGACATGCACGCAGATGGGAGTGCTCTGGGTTGAAGAGCACAAGTTCAGGAAGTGGAGTTATTTAACAGAGAAGTGAGGGAGGATGAGAAAGATAAGATTGATTGGGAAACAGAGGTAAGTTCAGAAACTGATAGTGATGAGTACGGAACAAATAGGAGATAGATTGATCAGGAAATTGGGAGATAATGAGAGATATGGAACTGGAGATAGAGATAGAGAGGAAGAAATATAAGACAGGAGATAGAGAGATAGAGGAAGAGATACAGAACAGGAATACAAGTCACAGAACAGAAGTACAAGGCACAGAGACGAGATACAAGAGACAAGACGAGAGAGATAGATGGAGACGCAAAACTAGACTGGAACAGAAACAAAGACTATGGTGAATATCAAGACTACCGACTTGTATGTTATCCTACAATTTATATATCACTCTCCCACTAAGTCCCGGGACAGGATCCCAGCCCGGGACCATGGCATCTGATTATCCTCTGGCTAAGTCCTGGGACCGGCTCTCAGCCCTGGAGTTGTGGTGGCTGTTGGGGTGTGCTGGTGCAGGCTGCAGCTACCTTGCATAGGGTGGGTTGACGGTTGTGGTGCATGGTAGTGATGCCCATTGATGCCACAGAAGCAGATGTGGGGCCTGGTGACGTGCCAACAGTTTGCAGGAGGAATGTTATGTGATGGCCAGGATGCTGGGGGTTTGGATGTATCTGATGACAGGGAAGCCTCAGAGTGACACGTCAGCCAAGATGCCAGAGTTTGGTGATGTCCAGGAGTCTGTCCAGAGATAGCCAAGAGTGTTGCCAGTGCAGCATTGTGAGGTTGTTGGTGGCCCTGGAGGTGTGTCTGGGATGGGGGAAGGTGTGTGCTGGGGTCAGAACAGCGTACAAGGGTCCAGGGTTGGCGGAGTTGTGACATTACTCCCTCTTTTAGCATTGAGACCCTTTGAGATGGGGCCTGTGGTGGCAGTGCCATGGGAATCAAATCTGAAGTTAGTGTTGGCATAGAAGTCCTTGGAATTGAAGTCAAAGTCATATGGCAGCTGTCCACGGGGTGCTCCAGGGGAATAAAAGGAGGGCTCACTGCAGTTAGTTCTCCATCCTTCCATGTCTTCATCCAATTCCACCTCTGGCTCTCCTACTCCCCCTTCCTCAGGCAACAATTGTGTCCAGGCTTGGGATTGTTATGAGGTGCAGTGGGCAGTATATGATTGTCGCTGGACTGAGTGTGAGCTGGCTGTGATGGTCTGCTGGCATGAGTGGTATCCTTTGTAGTTGCGTAGCTCATGCTGATGTTGGTTCTAGAGGTCAACTTGCAGACTCCCAGGGCTGGTCCCTTGCGGTCGACCTTCCCTATTGCTCCAGTTGCCCCTTGGACATCGGGTACCTCAAGAGGCTGCAATGGCAGGGCAGGTCACAGAGGCATTGGCTCGGGTCCGGGGTTCCCCAACTCTTGCATGGTGTCAGGTGTGTGGTCCGGTAAGTAGCCCCCTAGTGGTGCATTCCTCAGCTGACTCCGGAGTACCCTAATGCGTTTTCTATGCTTGCCGGGGGGAACCTTGCGAGTTTGTAGCTCCGGAAGTGGGATCACAGCGGTGATGCGCTGACTTGCCGCCTAGCTGCCATGCAGGAAACAACCAACAAGACCAGCTAGATAGGGATAGCTTAGCAAGTAGTAGCGTTACGTGTGTGTGTGAGAGGAGTCAAGCAAAGTCCCAGAAACCTGGTAAGGAGAAGTGGGGTCGGAGTCGGTAAGGAAGTGGGAGAGGGCGGTAAGAGATAATGGTGCGGCCGCTAGTGTCTGTGCTGAATTGTCGCTAAGTGAGAAATCTGTTAAAGACCCAAATGGTCGTTAAGGAATAACGGAAGAGTTAACAGAAATATACGAGCCGCTAGCCGTAAGCGCTAGCGTTTAACGAAGGCAAAATGAGGGCACCCGTATGGTGCTTGACGAAAGCGAAGCGAGGGCACCCATATGGTGCTTAACAAAGGCGACGAGTGCTAGTCCAACAATACTGTTGGGCTGAGTGCGAGGAGCAAAGGAGACTGGACTGGGTAAACCCAAATCAGCTGTTAACGAAGCAAGAGCATGAATGAGATCTTAAGCGTAGTCTGAAGTGGGGACTAGACTCTGGTACGATTCGATGATTCATAGCTACTGACAGGGCAGTATTTATAGGTATGTAAGGTGATAGATAAAAGGGGAAACCAGTAATAGATAGTAAGTGTAGCGGTTGCATGTAATAATGTGATAATGCATGTCGGGAGTAAGGCGATAAAAGGGAAAACTGGTAAGAGATAGTAAGCGTAGCGGTTGCATGTGATAATGCATGTCGGGGGCTGTAGAGAGGGGCCTGGATTGTCGCAAGGTCGGCTGAGTTGTTAAGGGAAAGGTCGGTAACGGTCGGTGTCGTTAGCGGTCAGTCGGTAGTGGTCACATGCTGAGGTCATGTGCTTGGTTTGGCTTGTCGGTGTGGGGCAGCCAGCACTGACCAGGTCGTATCATCTCCCCTTGACTGAAAAACTGACTGTCCCCAGTCAAAGGAAAATCCTTGAGGTCTCGTGATCATTAAGCGTGTTCTGTGCGGGGGTCTTGGTCCATGCACCATACCAAAAGATCATAAATAAACTCCAGCGGTCCCTTGGACTTCACCATTTCAACTCCTTTAGCATGTCGACACCCGCATTCTTCAACTACTCCGCTTCTTTCGCACAATTCGTGGCCATGCAAGACTTTCTCAAAAAGGCGCCCAAGGTACTTGTGATGGGGCGCTCCCTCCTTGCAACGAACCTGCGGTCGGCTGCTACGTCGATCCTGTTGACGTACCTGCACTGGTTCGAGTTGGCTGGCGGGAGCGGTATTACATGGCCCGAGCAGGAGGCGGTAGGGGACGAGTGCAAGGCGTTATATGCCAAGTACCAGGAGGAGGCTTGGATGAGGCCATTTGACAACCATTTTGTAAGTTCGTTGGTTCCTAATGGTTTTTACCAGTATGCTAACAGTTGCGCCAAGGGTACGGTACCAGAGGGGACGATGGAGGTCGAAGAGGTGGTGGCACAGACTATGACGGTAAGTGCTAACGGTGTTGCTAGGAACTTAGCGATGTTGTTAAGGTGAACCCTAGCTTTTCACAGGACTTTCTTTTGACGAAAAGTTTTTCTTCCAGCACCCGCCGAAGGATCTGCTGGCATCAGCTGGTACAAGGACGAGGGAGGACCAGGGGGAGGGGTCAAGCTGGCAAGGAGGAGCAGCTGGTAGCGCTAGAGCGGAGTTGCCAGTGCTACCTCAGACTCCGAAGACTCCAAGACCTGTAATGGAGGTGAGGATGAGGACGATGACGGTCCCTAAGGTAAATTTGGTTTGTCTTGATTGGTAAAGTATTAACAGCGGGCACCCGCAGCAGTCGCAGAAGGGCAAGGAGCGGGTGATCGAGGATAACAATGAAGAAGAGACGGTAAGCAACTGGTCGGCTGCATTTTGGCTAGGCGTTAACGGCTTCCCTAGACTCCGCAGAAAGGCAAGGGGAAGAAGGCGACAATTAGCGACGTCGAGGGTGAAGAGGAGGTGGCGGTTCCCGAGTCTTTTAACAACCGGGAACTGAGGAAGTTGCTGCGTGGGCGCTTGCCCTCGACAGTGCTTGATACAGGAGCGGGTGCCGGGGAGTGAGCAGGGCGAAGAAAAGAGAGGAAGCTAGTGGCGCCAGTTGCAAGGGCGGCATTCCGGGAGCAAGTCGGGGCAGTAAGTACCATCCTACCCCCCTTAGCGGCTGCTGACTAACAGTCCTGGCAGTAGTGCGACGGTTGCTGGGCTCCAAACGACCCGGAAGGTTGTTGGTACCCCACTGGCAACCTCCTGTGCTACCGATGCAACGAAGTAAGCAAGGGTTGCTTGGTGCAAGGGCGGTTGTTACAGGGCCGTAGCGGGGGTCACAAGGGGAAGAAGGCAGAGGGGGCGGCACTGGTGCGGGCGGCAAGGAGGTACTTGGAGGGGCAGTGGGAGCTCAATGCAGCTGGCAAGGCTATCGCAGTCAAGAAAGCGACTTTGAGCTTGCCCATGCGTCAAGAGGGGACGGTAACGGAGGGCGCCGCCAAGGGCAAAGGGGTGGTAAGGAGTCGTTCAGTGGTCGAGTCGAGCGATGACGAGGCCCCAACACCAGCGAGAGGCTCTAAGCAGTGCCGGGTAGAGTCGAGTGACAAAGGGGTGGCCACAGCGTTGCGAGAGGCGACTCCGGCAGAGGAAAGGGCGGCAGTGGAGAAGGCCATCGAGCAGAGTTTGGGCGGTGGTGGAGTGCCCGAGGAGGCAGGACCAGTCGCAGGTCCAAGCAGTAGTTGGTAAGTGGCTGACTTGTTAGACTTTGCAGCTATTGCTAATGGCTGATTCGTTACCGTCAGGCCGGTAGAGACGGAGACGCCTGAGGTGGAAATGGGTGATGCAACTGGGGCTCCAAGGAAGTCGGTAAGTGACTTCTCAGCGACGTTTCTCGAGTATTAACGACTTCGCTTAGCCATCGGACTTCGGGACTCCTCCTTGACCAACCGTCGAGGAGGAGGAGATCCAATGGTTGGGCGAGGACCTACCGGTCCCCGTCCCCTTTGATCCCCGGGGCAACTTGGAGCGGTACCGGTCGAGGGCAGTGGAGATTTGCCGACTGATGGGGAGGGAGCTGATAGCGGCTGAGAACAATCTTCGGGCGGCGCGGGCGCGGTTTAGCTTGCTGGTGCGGGCGCGGGGCGCCCTTTTATGATACCAGGACAATTGTGATGCTTTTATCGCGTGGCAGTCGGAGGTGGGGGTGACGGAGGAGTATTGGGGAGAGTCGAGCGATCCGCCTATCCCAACCGACAATGACTTCACCTCCAGTAGCTCCTGAAAACAATCTTTAATTTAGTTTTTGCTTTGTTTTTGTCGGAGACTGACCCCCTCAAGGGGTCTTGTAATAAAGTATTTTTTTTTTTGGAGGCACAATTGACTGGTAAGAATAGCGGTCGGAGGAAATGAAAGTGCCAAAGAGAAGACAAGTCAAACAGATAGTGAAGGGTCGAAGCGAAAGGAAGTAAACGGTTAAAATAAGATAAACGCTCAGTAGATCATCATGGCGCTTGCACAACGTCGCTTAACGACTGCGTCTTAACGAAAGGCGGGGTGAAAAAATTGAAGCGAAAGAAACAGAAGAAAAATAAATGGTGGAAAAAGTAAACGCTCAGTAGATCATCATGGCACTTGCGCAACGTCGCTTAACGACTGCATCTTAACGAAAGGCGAATGGGGAACGGTGGTGACAAGTTGAAAAGAGTAAATAGAGGGCTTAACGGTTGGCATATATGTCGGCAAGCGTATGTAGGAAGAAAGTCTATGATGAATAGAAGCAAAGTAAGTAAAGACAAAAATGGAAACAAAACAATAGAAATAAGGGCTTATCAAGAGCTGTTAAGGTTTTCGGTGAGTGGGGTGTATAGTGGAAATGGTGTTTTCTAATCTTCTTCAGCGGCGTTGTCTAAGGACTCGTTGGGATTAAGGGGGTCTTCATCATCGAGTAAGTTGGTTTCTTCTAGCATTCTTAAATGGTTGGTATTGATGTCGAAGGCATTGGTAGGGAGAGGGATGTGGTTCCGGGCAAAATAAGGGACTAGGCAAAAGGTGGCTACTGGTCGGTGGAGTACAGATCCATCTAATTCACAGAGAATGTAAGCGCCTCCACGGTTACGTGAGATTACCACTAGTGGTCCTAAGTATCGAGGTCGCATCTTCTTGTTATGGGTGACTTCAATGCATGTATTCCTCATCAATACTAGGTCTCCTTGCTTGAAGTCATAGTCTCGAATGGTAGCGGCGTGCTCTTGTTCGAAACGGAGAGCCGCTAACCGGTGGGCGGTAAGGACGGTATCGTGTAAACGGTCGAGATTGGCTTGTCTGCGTTGGAGGTCAATAGCGCGTCGGGCGATGAGGTCAGTAGTCGTTAACAGGGAATTGGGAGGTGGCTGGAGGTAGGTTGCTTCTATGATGTCGGCGGGGAATAGGGGATGAGTACCGGTAGTGGCGTAGTAAGGGGAGCAGCCCATGCGGCGGCAGACGGTAACACATTCTGACCAGAAGACAGAGTAAGCGGCTGAGCTCCACTTGGACTGGTCTCCGTTAACGGCTTTGAAGAGGGCTTGTCGAACGTCAAAGTGAGGTTGTTCAGTGATACCATTAGCGTGTTTGTTGTAACCGGATATGCAAATGTGGTTGATGTGATACTTTTTGGCGAGGTAAGCGACGGCTTTAATGATGGGGGGACCGTTATCGGTAACAATTTTGTTAAGGGCGCCCCAGCGGCAGATGATGTCCTCAAAGAGCCACTTAGCGATAGCGTTGGTATTTTTGCGGGAGAGCATGTGGAATTTGGGATAGTGGATTAGCGAACAGCGTCCTTGGATGATATACTTGAACTTGTTCGAAGGCGGCATAAACATGGTGTCGATGTAGATTTTGCTGAATAAGGCGGTGGGGATAGCGATGGTAGGCGGTATGAGGACTTTGGTCATTTGGTGGACTTGGCAAATGTGGCACGAGCAAATGTACCAAACGATATCGGCCGCTACCTGTGGCCACCAAAAGCGCTCTAGCAGGGCGGCTCTCATAGCGAACAGACCACGATGTCCAAGGTCGTCATGCATAGCGTGCAGAATGCGAAGTCATGAGTCAGCCGCTATGAAGAGCTTGTGCTCACCATTACAATCATGTCGCCAAAGCTTGCCATTAGCGAGGAAGAAGCCGCTAGCGTAGCGGAGGAAGGTAGCGAGGGCTTTGTTGTTAAGACCTGGCAGTTGCTTGAAGTTGGTAAGCCACTGCTGGACGAGTTGAACTCTTTTGTCACCGGAAAGGGCCTTGGGTGAGCGGGGGACGTTATCGTAGGAAAGGGGTCGGTAACGGGTGGAATTGAGACTTTGGTAAGAGGAACGGTGTCGTTAACGAATGTCGTTAAAGTCGGACGGTAATGGGCGAATGGGGGTAAACAAGGGATGGTAGAGGCGGAACGGGCGAGGGCGGTTGGTAACTGAACATGGTGCATGAATCCGTGCATACGATCAATCCAATCTTCGAAGATGTCATTGTTGGTATTGTCTGGGGGAGGGTTGGTAGGCTGTAACAGTCATTGCAAAAGTCCATTGGGTCCATGGAAAGTTCCTTTAACGTGTATGAGCTCGAAGTGGAACATAAGGATAGCCATGATCCAGCGGTTCATACTAGCTGAAGGCTGAATGTCAGGGTTCTGTAGCATACCTTTAATGTAACGGGTGTTGACTTCGATGATAAGGTTCCTAATGCCTAGGAGGTACATGCGTAGCGCCTGCAAGGCTCTGTACAAACCGTAAAGCTCGAGCTTGGGTTGACTGAAGCGGGCTTTGCGTTCGTTAAGAGTGATGGAACCGAAGCGGTTATAGCAACGTTGCTTGCGGTTGTCAGTAGTGCACTGGCAAAGGTAGAAACCGACCGCTATGTAGGAGGTGTCGACCGCTAAGATCACGGGATCGTCAGATTCGTAGTTGATGGGAACGAGGGGTTTAGCGTTGTGTAAGGCCTTGACGAGGTCTTTCTGGGCGTTAAGCTGGTTGGGTCCGAATTCGAAGGGAACTCCAGTACGGGTGAGCTTCATTAGGTGATGAGCACAATGGGCAAAGTTCTTAACAAACATCCGGAGGACCCCAACGGTACCTAGGAAGGCGCGGACTTCGGTTAGCAACTGGCAAGGGCCCCAGCGGTCCAATAGCACTAAACAGTTTTTGTCAGGAACTCAGCCGGTAGGAGTGCAAACGTGGCTGAGGATCTTAAAGGTTGGCGCGCAAAAGACTAGCTTATGACCGGAGAAAGTGCCACTGCAGTATTTCATGCGCTGAAGGACACGGTTCAGGAGCTCAAAGAACTCCCAAAGCGCTAGATGAATGTTGGGATTGTCGGGATGCTTAGTGGGGGAGCCGTTAACGAGTTTCCAGTCTTTCGGGCCTTTAACGCCAATGTTGTCGATGAAGCTGAGGGCGTTATGGGGGATTTTGGGCTGGAGGATGTGGGTGACGTCATCGTGGAAGATGGGCACAGCGTTAGTCCATCCCATTGGGAGCATTACTAAATGGAGGGCGCCAAATGGTGTCTGGAAAGTCGTTAAGTCGCGGGAGGCGGGATCAATAAGGCGCTCGTCGTAGCCAACGTAGAGATCGAGGGTAGCGCTGCAAATGCGGCTGGCAAAGGATTTGGCGATGTGGTCGGGGAAAGGGGGAACGCCAGAGTGGCGGATCGTGACTTGGTTTAACGGCTTGAGGCTGTGGACTAGACAAAGTTTACCGTTCTTCTTCAAGACACAGAACCAGCAGGACCGGTAAGCAGAGTTTGAGGGCTCGTAAATGCCTGCCTGAATCTTGCTACGTATGATCTCACAGATTTCCTTTTCGAGGCCTGGCGGTATCGGTCAGTTGTGCTGAACCCAAGGGACGTGAGGGATAGTCGGTATGTGGACGGAAGGAAAGAAGTCGGGTTGAAGGCTACCTTGTTTGGAGTCTTTCCAAGCAAACGTGTTTTGTTGCTTAGCGACAAGGTCCACAAGTACGTTAAGCTCATCTCACGTAAGAAAGCTGGTATCGTGTTCCTTAACAAAAGTCGCTTTGCGGTCATCAGTAAAGCGGGGAGTCGGTAAGAAAGGAAGTGGATTAGGATCGAGCTTGGGTATGTTCGCTAAGGGGTCGCCAAAGATATGTTGTTCGATTCGGAAGTCTTTGCTAACATGGCTAGCAATGGGCTTGGTCTTCAACGCGATGGGTTTGTATTTCTTCTTGACTTGGACTCCTTTGCATTTTGGCTCAGCAGCGGCGTAAATGGCTGGGAAGGGGACGTTAACGTAAATGGGGGCAGAGACAGTATCGAGCATTCCAGATGCTCGGCCAAGAATAGAGGGATCGGAGAGACTAGGGGAAACAAAATAAGAGCGCGGTGGGATAACGGTCTTGGTAAGGTTGCTAGCGGTCGCATATAGATAAGCAAGAGAGAGATTGTCGGAAACTGTTTTTGGGTTTTCTAATATTTCGGAATCGAGCGGGGTATGCGATTGCACTATAATGGAGTGCTTTTGGTGGTCATAGTCGAGGACGACCGCTAAGTCTTCCTCAGAGCCGCTAACTGTGGGGATGGTGGCAAAAGCAATGGGGCGGTCCGGCGCTATACTTAGGCTGAACCCTTTGTTGCTTGTGCTGACCGCAGGGAAATGTAGGGATGGTGCGACGAAGGCCGGTATTGGGGTCCGTTATCGTTATCGTGGTTTCCGTTTCGCTAAGTGTATTGACGGTACTCTTGGTAAGGACGTCAAAGGGGCGACCGAGCAGGATATCATAAGCGAGCGAGCGTAGGACATGGATCTGAAGGTAGAGGGTGATACCGCCAACAGTGCAAGGGACATTACGGGCTAGACCGAGTGATTTGTCCATAGTACCGTTAGCGCTCTGCATGTTCAGGATAATGCTGGGGTCGTAGGAGATACCAAGATAGTTAGTGACTTCGGCAGACATGGAGATGATCTGGGAGCCGCTATCCGCTATACTTTCAATTTCCTCGCAGTTATCGACCAAGAGCATGATGGACCGGATTGACTGGGATTCCTGAGCGACCGTTAACGTAACCGGCTCCTCACCAGGTGGTAGCGACTTGATGTACGCTTCCACTGGGTCGATCGAGGTGACTTGGGCTCTTGCAGCGTCAGTAAGAGGAGGGTTGGTAGCGGAGGTGTCGTTTAGGGAAAAGAAGGGCAGAGCGTCGTCAACGATATCGGTAGACTCTTGGAAGGCAGTGACGTTAGGAGGCGCGGTCCGTTTAGGAGTAACGGCATTTCTGAACTGGTTCCGGATGTCGTTAGAGAGGGAGCAGAGTTCGCCGACAGAGACGGTAAGCTTGGTCTGAAGAACCCGGTCAAATACCTGCTTGGACTGTTCGATATCGTAGATGGGGGCCGTACTCCGGTAAGCAGCGTCAGGCCGTTTGTCAGGAGCACCAAAGTTTCGATTAGTCGGAGGCTGGTAGCGAGACGAGATACCGGAATAGGGGTGGACTGGGGGATTGACCATGGGAACATGGTTAACGACTGGCAGCTCAGGGACTTTAGCGGTACCGGTAGCGGAGGCAGAGGCAGGACGTTCGTTAGTGACAGGGGGACTGGTGGGAGAACTGGTAGCGGCAGAGTCATTAGCGGCTGTAGGAGGAACCAATCGATATCCCTTAGCACAAGGGATCTCGATACCGTCAAAGACTTCCGCTGGACGGCGTAGAGCGTAAAGTTCCCGTTCTAAGGCAGCAACGCGTTCTTCCCTGGATAACGTTCCTGGGCTAGCGGTTGCCGGTTGCAAGACCTCGTGAATAAACGTCTGGGACATGCCTTGGAGTTGTTCCGCGTCAGGGTTAGCATTAGCGCTGAGTCGGCCGGTAAGAATCTGGTTGGGGTTGAGCCTGTGCCATTCGTCGACGCGTTCCATATAGAGCCGTTTGCCGACATAATTGGGGATCATAGCGCCAGACGGTAGGACAACCTTGCCTTCGTGGTTCCGATGGATTTTGCCTTGGCTGATGAAGCTTTCGAGCTTAACGCAATTGCCTTGTACCATTGTATGACCGGTTTTGCCGCAGAAGTGACAACTGTCACTAAGAGGTCAAGAGGCGTGGGACTGAGAGCTGTTACCGGCAGTCAATGCAGCCATCTTTTCCTCCATATGTGTGAGAGCGTTAACAATAGCAGCGGCGGCAATGTCGAGAGGTTCCTTTTTAATGATAGTGGTTGGTATGGGGGCGGGGGTGTTAACGGTGGGCATCTTAGCATTAGCAGTTGTCGGCTTTTTTGAAGTCGTAGTGGTGTCAGTACCCTTCAGAACCCATTTGGCAGCTTCAAAGACTTGCTCTACCTCATAGGGGTCCTCCGGGTGATGGTCAGGAAGGGTGATTTCAAGACGGCGGACAAGTTTGGACCATAGCGAAGTCGGTATGCCTTGCTGGAACAGACGGCGTTCCTCGTTTTGATAGATTTTCCCTTTAGCCAGGAGCCAACGCGCCAGGTGCTGGAAGTCCCTATAGTAATCCGAGAAGTGTCCAAGAGTAGAGATACCGGCCAAGAAGGTCTGGTTAACGAGTCGCTCGAGATCCTGAAGAGTGTAACGGGCAGATTCTTCAGCGCCAGGATATAAACGAAAGACCGCTATCTTCCACTCGGCGTAAGTATGGTTGCTAAACTCTGGCAAGCCAAGCCATCTCCGCGGTGTCATACAATACATATCAAGCGGCGTATTCCTTTTTCTGGTTATCGTCGTTAACGGCGCAGTCCGCTAAGAGATATTCGAGCTCGCGGAAATACTGGGCAAGCTCTCGGAGGCAACTCTCGTCCCATTTAGGTGCGGTAGAGTCGTTGCGAGGTGGCATATGGCGGGAAAGACGGGCGTCACCCATGGCAGTAGGGTTAATGGGTGTCGGTAAGGGCGTAGGGGATTGAACTAGGGGATAGGGGTCTGGGGATAACAGTGGTAGTGGTGCGTCGAGGAAGTTGTCGATATGATGGCCTGGGAAGTTCTCTAGGAGTTTGGTAACGTCAAGAAGTTCCCTAGCAGTAGCGAGTTCCTCTTCAAGGTTACAAGGCGGAGTCGTTAAGGGGGTTAACGGTGACAGTGGGGGAATGTCAAAAGGGATAATGGGGAGCAAAGCCTCGGTAACGAGACGTAAGCGGTTTTTGGCCTGGAGGTGAGTTTTCAGTGGAATTTTGCTATAGAACCCCTCGCGGTGGGCTCCAAAATGATGCGCTGACTTGCCGCCTAGCTGCCATGCAGGAAACAACCAACAAGACCAGCTAGATAGGGATAGCTTAGCAAGTAGTAGCGTTACATGTGTGTGTGAGAGGAGTCAAGCAAAGTCCCAGAAACCCAGTAAGGAGAAGTGGGGTCGGAGTCGGTAAGGAAGTGGGAGAGGGCGGTAAGAGATAACGGTGCGGCCGCTAGTGTCTGTGCCAAATTGTCGCTAAGTGAGAAATCTGTTAAAGACCCAAATGGTTGTTAAGGAATAATGGAAGAGTTAACAGAAATATACGAGCCGCTAGCCATAAGCCCTAGCGTTTAATGAAGGCGAAACGAGGGCACCCGTATGGTGCTTGACGAAAGCAAAGCGGGGGCACCCGTATGGTGCTTAACGAAGGCGACGAGTGCTAGTCCAACAATACTGTTGGGCTGAGCATGAGGAGCGAAGGAGACTGGACTGGGTAAACCCAAATCAGCCGTTAACAAAGCAAGAGCATGAATGAGATCTTAAGCGTAGTCTGAAGTGGGGACTAGACTCTGGTACGATTCAATGATTTGTAGCTACTGACAGGGCAGTATTTATAGGTATGTAAGGTGATAGATAAAAGGGGAAACTGGTAATAGATAGTAAGCGTAGCGGTTGCATGTGATAATGTGATAATGCATGTCGGGAGTAAGGCGATAAAAGGGGAAACCGGTAAGAGATAGTAAGCGTAGCGGTTGCATGTGATAATGCATGTCGGGGGCCGTAGAGAGGGGCCTGGATTGTCACAAGGTCAGCTGGGTCGTTAAGGGAAAGGTCGGTAACGGTCGGTGTCGTTAGCGGTCGGTCAGTAGCGGTCACGTGCTGAGGTCACGTGCTTGGTTTGGCTTGTCGGTGTGGGGCAGCCAGCGCTGACCGGGTCGTATCAGCGGGATTCTTCCATATGTAAGGCCTGTTGGGCCCATCACAAGAGTTGCTTGATGTTGCAACTCTGGAGGGCTACTTGCATTGCAGAGGAGCAGGAGTGGGACGCGGGGTGGGTCCTGGCACAGATGGCAGCAACCTCAAGGTCTCAGGTAGCAGGGAAGGCCAGTGTCAGGTCTTGCTAACAACGGAGGCTCAGCTGCACTGGCGAGTCTTTACTAGGCGAGCTTGAGAGGCCAAGTATGGGTCCGGGGCTTCTCGGAAGCTCCAGTACAAATATGAGTGGTCCGGGGTGAAGTCCAGATGCTCCGGGGTACAAGTAATAACACACGCGAGGTCGGGAGTGCTCCGGGTTGAGGAGCACAAGTTCAGGGAGTTGGGGGCTTTGAATGGAGAGGGGAATGGGAAATGGGAGGGTAGTATTGATTGAGGGATGGAAGTAGGTTTGGAGTGGGTAGGGATAGGTATGGAACGGATGAGGGATAGGTCAGTCAAGAAACCGGAAGACAAGAAGAGATACATAACGGGAAGTAGAGATAGAGAGGAAGAGATATAGAATAAGAGATAGAGAACTGGAGGAAGACACTGGGGACTGTGTGGGCCCTAGCACGTGATGAGAGGCCAACGGTGTGGGCAGCAGGTTAGTCAAAAAGGCCTCCTTCTGGGTTCAGGGATTGGAGGGTTGCAGAGGCGGCATTGAGTTCCCACTACTGGCATTGGGCTGGAGGTGGGGCCTGGTCCTGGGGCTGGCTCAGTTCTTCCTGCTGTACATGGAAAGAGTGAGCAGGGTCAACAGGGTCCTTGAAGCGTTGAGGTGTGGGACTGGTGTGAATTTCATTGACAAGGGCTAGGAGTTCAGCCCGGAGGCCAGCATCCACTCAAAGAGTGGTAGTGACATTGTCAGAGAGGTTGCCCTTCTGGTAGCTCTTGTGGAAGTCAAGGAGGCGGTCAGCTCACTGCTCTGGGGTGCCAGAGATGTTGAGTTGTCCCAGACTGATGAGGAGGGTGCACATATGCGGAGAAGGTGGCCAGGGGTGATGTGCAGTGAACGCAAGACATTGTTGTGCTGTTGTACATAGGCTTCGACCTGTTGCTGGCATGCAAGAGGGAAGGGGGTGTGTGTGCTGGTGGAGCCGCAGTGGGCCATGAGCATTGGGAGTGGATAGTATTGGGGGGTTCTTGGACTGGGGCTAGGTAGGGGAGGTAGGGTCTCGGAGCAAAGAATGCAGCGCTGGCAGGGCTCCAAGCATTGGGCAGGGTTTTGGGCAATTTTCTGGATAGGGTTCAAGTGTATGCCCCTCAGTGGTTTGGCCCAGGGTTGTAGCGCCAGTCCGGAGGTAGACCCTGACTGATTGAGGGTCCGTAGAGTATGGAGTTTGGGTCTGGGGCCCAGTGGCACGGGGGTAAGGCAGAGTAGTGTTCAATGGAAGGTGCAGGGTAGGGTGTGTGGGGGAAGTTAATGGTGTATGGGCCCTCGGGAATGGGTCGGCCATAGTAGTTGTACCCTGCAGAGGTGTAGGCGTAGGTGTACGTAGCCATCAAGTATGGGGTAAGGTAGAGTCTTGATATTATGTCAGGTCCTGCTGACGATGGGGGCTCAGCTACACTGGTGAGTCCTTACTAGGCAAGCTCGGGAGGCTAAGTATGAGTCCAGGGCTTATCGGAAGCTCCGGTGCAACTACAAATGGCCTAGGATAAAGTCCAGATGCTCTGGAGTATGAGTAGTGATACACGTGCAAGTGGGAGTGCTCTAGGTTGAAGAGCACAAGTTCAGGAAGTGGAGTTGTTTAACAGAGAGGTGAGGGAAGATGAGAAAGATAAGATCAATTGGGAAATGGAGGTAAGTTTGGAAATTGATAGTGATGAGTATGGAACAGATAGGAGATAGATTGATCAGGAAATTGGGAGATGATAAGAGATACAGAACTGGAGATAGAGATAGAGAGGAAGAGATACAAGACAGGAGATAAAGAGATAGAGGAAGAGATACGGAACAGGAATATGAGTCACAGAACAGACGTACAAGGCACGGAGACAAGATACAAGAGACAAGATGAGAGAGATAGATGGAGACGCAAAACTAGACCAGAACAGAAATGAAGACTATGGTGAATATCAAGACTACCAACTCGTATGTTATCCTACAATTTATATATTACCTTCTCGCTAAGTCCCAGGACAGGGTCCCAGCCTGGGACTGTGGCATCTGATTATCCTCCAGCTAAGTCCTGGGACCGGCTCTCAGCCCCGAGGTCATGGTGGCTATCGGGAGGTGCTGGCGTGGGCCGCGGCTACCTTGCATAGGGTGGGTCGGCAGTTGTGGTGTATAGTAGTGACGCCCATTGATGCCACAGAAGCAGATGTGAGGCTTGGTGATGTGCCGACAGTTTGCAGGAGAAATGTTACATGATGGCTGGGATACTGGGGGTTCGGATGTATCCAATGACAGGGAAGCCTCAGAGTGATGTGTCAGCTGAGATGCCAGAGTTTGGTGATGTCTGGGGGTCCATCCAGAGATGGCCAAGAGTGTTGCCAGTGCAGCATTGTGAGGTTGTTGGTGGCCCCAGAGGTGTGTCTGGAGTGGGGGAAGGTGTGTGCCGGGGTCAGAGCAGCGTATGAGGGTCTGGGGTTGGCAGAGTTGTGATACTCTGAAATACAAATTCAATCCCTCAACATCAAGCAGCCCCTAGATCTTCACTCTCAATCCATCAGAAATGTGTCTCAAGAACTTGCTCAAGTCTGGTCAAGTTGGACCTCCTGCTGCTTAGCAATATTTGCCTTCTTCTTGGCTAGGTGCTTATTGCACTGTACATGTTGGAAACAGTCTGTGGGCATTTTTCCCTCCTCAGACTTCTTCTCCTGTCCAGACTCAGACTGACCATAATTGCTCTTGTTGTTCTGACAAGGTGGCTTTGGCCTTTTCTTTGTCCTTGAAGGCAGCAATGGCAGCATTTTTTCTTTGGGCTGCAACCAACCCATTGTACTACACAGGCATGCATGGATTCTTTTTTAATTTGACTACTTTATACTGTGCTAGCAGTGCTACCAACTTCAGAGGTGCCATAAACAGCATTTGAGCTGGTCTTGCTCTTGTAAGAATGTTAAAGGAGAGGTCCATTATTTTCATTTTTGATATATTGAGAGGCAGCTTGCAGCTGCAACACAGTTATGATGGCCTTGGCATATCTGGAGCATGTAAGGATGTGGCCAAGTCTTGGCTAGAAATAGATAATCATGGTGTCTACCACTAGAATGGTAGGTACAGATTGTGCCACAATCCCCATTTTCCTTTGGAGCTTGTCAACAGCATCACATGTCAAAGGTTTTGTGAGCAGGTCAGCAGCTATATCTTCAAAAAGGATGTGAGCTGGCCTAATTTTCCTGTCATGGATGGCCTGCCAGAGCCAAAACCAGTGTCTGTCAAGGTCTTTGAGACAGTACATGTGCTCAGGCTGCTTGGAAACAAGTATTTGGCATTGACTGAGGTATGCCAATGTCAGCTTGGAAATTTTGTAGCCAGCAAAGCACCCATGGCTGGTGTGAGACTACAGGGATCACAACTGGCAGAAAATATTCCTCCTTGAATTTCCCCTTCTGCTCATCATTCCAGACAAATGCTTGGTCCTGTAGCATCATGAGATGTTGTATTAACTTCTGCTTTTCTGGCCACAGGAACTCCCCCTCATGTGCTTTGTCTATGATCTTCCTACACTCCTCCATGTACCTTCCAGTAGGTACAAAGTCTGGTGGGTGTGGACTCAATCTTGCAACCTAGCCAAGAGGTCACCCTTGATGTGTCTTTCAATGTGAAACTCCTCAGGCACCATCTTTATTACTGGTTTTACCTTCCTAGCCACTGGTTTATACTTGCTCCCAGCAAACACTTCCACTACTTCCTAACTACCACTTGAGCTCTCCCCCCAACCATTAATTCCTGTTGTTGGTAGATACCCCAGTTCTCCCTTAAGGTAAGATGCCAGAACCTGTTCTGTTTCTTTTCCACTTCTTCCTGATGCATTATATGCAACCAGGTAAGCATTCCTCACTTCTTCCTTCTCAAACTTTCCATCCTTCTTTCAATATCCTGTCACCTAATATCCTTTCTCCAGACTCCCTTCCAGCATGATAGCAGCCTCTCCTTGATTGCCAATCACCTCCTCAAGGCTTATGCTTTTAACTCTTCCTTTTTTATATCTAACACCTCTCCTTTCTCATCTATCTTGCCTCTC
The DNA here is from genome assembly GCA_003313055.1 of Termitomyces sp. MG145. Lineage (NCBI taxonomy): Eukaryota > Fungi > Basidiomycota > Agaricomycetes > Agaricales > Lyophyllaceae > Termitomyces > Termitomyces sp. MG145. The sequence goes on along the minus strand of QGOB01000313.1, from coordinate 82,304 downwards.
TCAAAGGTGGGTAAGGCCAAACATTTTCCCATATTGAGATCAGTGATTGTTATGATGGTCTTCCCATTCTTCAAGTTCTGCACATTGCTCTCAGTAAAGGTGTCAAATGGCTGTTCCAATAGAATTGAGTATGCTGGATACACAAAGCCATGCACCTGCAAATAGACTGTAAACCCTTCCCCAAACTTAAAGGGCACATTCCAAGCTAATCCAACAGATTCATTGACCTGTTGGTTGGCATTCTCCATGCATAACCTTATATCTGGATTCCAAGTAAGTCCCACTTGTTGAGCTTTATCAAATGCCATTCTGACAATATGTGAACCACTGTCCAATATTGCCTCAACCTTGCCTTGCTCATTGACCAATGGATGTAGTGACCTCAAGACTTGCAAATCCCTTGCCACACATACCACAGTACAGTAGGCCTTTCACCAGAAGGCAACTGGTCCAGGAATGTAGCTATACAGTCCTGATGTACCACTACTCTTTTAGGTACCCCTTCCTCACTACCATCTGCCATGCAGTAAGTAGCTTGTAGCAAGTCCTCAATGTTCACTAAATCCTCTTCAGGTGGATCCTCTGTCACTGGTGTCACCTGTTGCTGAACTGACACCTATGCAGTTGCCCTAGTCCTGCCCCAAGCACTCTTGCTAATGTTTCATCCAGCTTCTCCTTTACACCAGGAATGGCTAGCAGATCCTTGGTCTCAACTGTTACCCTTCATCCAACCTCTGAGGTATCAATATAATTGGCTAAAGGTCTCCACACTCTGGGGGGCCAGAACTGTACACCTGCCTTTCCTCCTCTTAACCTTTCTCCTTTTATACTCCTCCCTTTGGGCACAGACCACCTGCTTGAGCATTTATGATGAATGCTACAGCTTCATTGGGCATTACCTGGGACAGGTCATTAACAAGGGAACCTTGGTGTACTTAGTGATCAAAAATCTGAACTTGCTCAAGAAAAGAGCTAGTAAGCTGTGTCCTAAATGGATGAGACTGTATAAGGTCCTAAAAGCAGAGCCAAGCACATCAAATTATGTGCTAGAACTACCAGCAGTGCTTCAAGCACATAGACTACTTCCAAAGGTTTATGTGTTGTTGCTATGACCATATATTGATACAATATGTGCCACATACAGGCACAAAATAATACTATTGACACTGGCTATATACTACAAGTACAAGCATTGTAAGTAAAAGGGCAGAATAGAAAGGGTGGAGCAGGTAGAAGAGGGCAAGAAATGTGCTGAATGGACTGGAAAAGCAACAAGAAGTGGCAGGGAAGAAATTGTGGTGACAGGGGGGATGACAGGTTAAATAATGCATGAAAACAGAGACTAAATAAGATCAAAATAGCCAAAATAAGATGAGAGAAAGAATGCACCAATAAAAGGTGTGCCACACCACAAAATAGATCATTGAGCAGTGTCAGATGAGGTCAGCAGCAACAAGGAAGAGTGTGGGGTGTTGAAGGGTGCAAAATGAAAGTGTCAACATGGCAAGGGAAAAGGGAATTACTGGGGAGGTGATTAAGGTTTCAAATTAATTTAGGTGGTGTTGGGAACCAAAATTGGGGCTGGATTAACCAAAACTGGGGTTAAAATAACTGAAAGACAGCAGGAACATGTCTGCAAAGGAAGGGGAAGGTGTAAGAGAAGGGAGGAGGGAAGAAGCATGACAGAACAAGAGAAAAACAAGGCATAAAGAAGGAGGAAGTAAAACTTCAGTGACAGGTCAAATAAAATGATGCAATCACCCAGAACATGATCATCCAGAACATGATCTGGGTAATGCCAAAGAAGAAACAAAAGTAAAAATGATTCCATAGCATTCATAATAAATGCTCATGCAGATGGTCTGTGCACAGAGGAGAATATAAAAGGGAAAAGGATAGAGGAGGAAAAGCAGGTTAGATAAAGTGTGGCTCTGGCTCCCCAGAGTGTGGAGACCTTAGGCCAATCTTATTGATACCTCAGTTAAGAGTCATTCAACCATTCATCACATCAATTAGAAATATTATTAAAAATGTTGTACTATGTGTGCTAGTTAAGTCATTGTGTTGGAAGCCCAAAACTTTATGAGCACTTCATCTGGAGCCCACTGCAAGGGGTTTCAGCACATTGAACAACACTTTATCAGAGGCTGTTGAGCACAGTGTGTTTGACAACCCAGAATTAATACTATGCAGAAATAAAATTATAAGGATGCAGAGAAGAGAAAACATTGAAAATACACATATAAAAATGGGGGACAATCAGAATAGAGGACAGAGGCTACCATTAGTCACCAGTCAGGATGTGCCCAGGTTCAATCATACACAACCTGCAAATAGCAGAATCACCAAGTGGGTCTACTGCTAAATCCAGAAGGAATAAAGAGGCTGTTGAGCACAATGTGTTTGACAACCCAAAGTTAATATTTTACAGGAATAGAGTTGTGAGGACACAGAGAAGAGAAAATAGTAAAGATATAAATATAGAAATGAGAAACAATCAAAATAGAGGACATAGGCTACCATTAGCCACTGGTTTTGATGCATCCATGTTCAATCATACACAACCTGCAGATGTATGATGATTTAAAATCCTATCCTAAGGCTGTTGATGACAGTGGGAGTGTAGCAGTGCTAGATAGAATTCATGCAGAGCATGCCAGATTGAGTGTTGGGAATGTCAAAGAGATGCACTCACTTATCAGGAAGTTCTATGCAGAGGCTAAAAAGCTGGAAGAAGTGTTGGGCAATGGGGTATTGGTGCAGAAGTTCATGAATTGTCTGAATCCTGCCTTAGCAGACTTAGTCATGACCAGGACTCTGCAATGGTATGGACACTACACTGATCCAGGTTGTAAAAGACATAAAAATAACAAGTATGACCTGGAGAAGGTTATCAAGGTGGTGAAGACTATTGTGGAGGACACACCAGGCCCTAGGAAGCAGAGGTATGAGGTCAAGGGGAGCAAGGAGGTGAAGTTCAAAGAGGAGAGTGGGGAGGCTGAGGAAAAGCTGGCCCAGCCTCCAAGATTCAGTCTTGGCCATGGAGAAGGAGTTTAAAAGTTATACCCAAGCTATTCAGCAGGAGGTCAGGACCATGGCACAGGCATTTGCCAATGCTAAGAGCAGTATCTTGCCTGTCCTTCAGTCTTCTTATAACAACATAGGACAAGGGACAAGCAGGTGTTTCCACTACTAGGAGCAAGGGCATTGCCAATGGAGTTGTCCTCAGTTAAAGAAGTAGGTGGTTGAGAGGAAGTTAATATTGGTGGATGGGAGAGCATACTTTAAAAATGAGGAGATAGTACCTCAAGATCCTCCTGACATCTTACCTAGAGATAGGGTGGAATTGAGTACAAATCAAACTGCAGAGTCATTCTATGGTTGGAGCATGGGACCAGCTGCCACAGTGGTAACAGTGGAGGATACACCAGTATACTCAATGTTCACCAACTCAGTAAAGGACTCCCATAACAACATGATAGAATGCTTGGCCCAGGAGCAGAGGGAGAGAGAGGAGAGGGTTCAGAAAAAGATGGATGAGATGTGTATCATGTTTGTGAACACTTGCAGCAATGCTGACCAGGCAGAGGTGCAGAAGTTCAACCAGAATAATTTTCAGAGACTTCAAGGAAGGTGGTAAGGGATAATGCACTACTACAAACAGTGGAGGTACCACTGGATAGAGTCATAAAAAATCCCAATGGTAAACAGACAGCAGAGCAGAGAGGAACAGGTGAGAAGGAGAGGTCATTGGACTTACCATTTGAGAGGGGTACCAGCCTTGCTATGAGAGAAACAATGTGGGATGAAGGAAGTATGACAAGAAGGGAGCAGCACAGGTGGAGGACCTGATCTTGAAGACCTCACTAATGGTTGAGACTAAGGCTTTGCTAGCTATACCTGGGGTCAAGGAGGAGTTAGATAAAACATTGAGCAGGAGTACTTGGGGAAGGAGTAGGGTAACTGCAGAGGTGTCAGTCCAGCAACAGGCAACACCAGTGGCAGAAGACCCACCTGAGGAAGACTTCATAAACATTGAGGACTTACCCCAAGCTACTGAATGCATTGCAGATGGTAGTGAGAAAGGAGTACCCAAGGTGGCAGTAGTGCACCAGGATTGTGTAGCAACATTCTTATACCAGCTGCCTCCTGGTGAAAAGCCTACTATGGTATATGTGGCTGAGGATTTGCAAGTCTTGAGGTCACTAAATCCATTGGTCAATGGGCAAGGAAAAGTTGAGGCAATATTGGACAGTGGTTCACAGATTGTCAGCATGGCATTTGACAAGGCTCAGCAGATGAGACTCACATGAAATCCAGACATATGGTTATGCATGGAGAGTGCTAACCTTGACCAAATAACTCTTGTCACAGTATACAATGTCAATCAGCAAGGTTTCTGGGAAGGTGCTATGGATGCTATCACCATCAATGGGCAGGATGCTGAATTGCAATGTTGCACTGCTATCCTTGACACTGGCACAATCCTCATTGTTTCCCCTCCCAGCAGATCAATGAATCTGTTGGTTTAGCTCAGAATGTGCCCTTTAAGTTTGGTGAAGGATTTACAGTCTACCTGTAGGTGCATGTCTTTGTGGATCCATCATACCCCAATTCTATTGGGGTGGCCATTTGATACCTTGACTGAGAGCAATGTGCAGAACTTGAAGAATGTGAAGGCTATCATCACAATCACTGATCCTAACACTGAAAAGCAGTTGGCCTTAGCCACCTTTGAGAGAGGCAAGATAGAGGACAAGGAGGATGTGTCAGAGACTAGAAAGGAGTTAAAAGCATAAGCCTTGAGAAGTTGATATGGGATTAAGGAGAAGCTGCTATCATGCTTGAAGGAAGTCCAGAAGAAGGGTCTTGGGTAACAGGGTATTGTGAGAAGGCAGGAAAGTTTAAGAAGGAAAAGCTGAGGAATGCTTACCTGGCTGTATACAATGCATCAGGAAGAGGTTGAAGAAGAAACAGAACAGGTCCTGATATCTTTCCTTAAGGAAGAACAACCCACAGCAGGAGTTAGTGGTTGGAAGGAGAAGACAGATAGTGATGAGGAGGTAGTAGAGGTGTTTGCTAGAAGGAAGTATAAACCAGTAGCTAGAAAGATATGACCAGTATTAAGGATAGCACCTGAGGAGTTTTGCATTGAGAGGAACATCAAGGATGACCCTCTGGCTGAGTTGCCAGGGTTAAATCCACAACTACCAAACTTTGTACCTACTGAAAGCTATACAGAGGCATGTAAGGAGATAATAGACAAGGTGCATGAAGGAGAGAGATTTCCTATGGCCAGAGGAGCAGAAGTTAGTACATTATCTCATGATGTTACATGATCAAGCCTTTGCTTGGAACAGAAGGGAAAGTTCAGGGAGGAATATTTTCCACTAGTTGTGATGCCTGTAGTGCCACACCAGCAATAGGTTCTGAAGAACAGATACAGTAGTCCAGGATTATATGCTGACTTGCACAAGGAGATAAAGAGGAAAATGGATTCTAGGATGTATGAGAGGTCATCCTCCTCTGCTTCCAAAATACTGGGTGTACCTATGCCATTATACTGGAAGGTATAGATGAAGGGATAATCTTAGTGCATGAATCTGACATGCACTGCTTTCCCCAACCCCTACCTCAAAGCTCATTTCCTGTACTGCCATGAAACCATTTCATAGTGGACAAGGCACTGTTTTGTCCCATGTTCACTATGCTACAGGATGATAATCAAAGTAATTATGGCTCTACAGATTACAAAGACTTTGACAATGCAAATACCATCCACCAGAAGCAAGTGTTGAATAAGCAGCTCACATACAAAAAGCTGCATGCATCTCAGCAAGCCAACATTGAGTGGAAGCATCATATTGATAGCTTTCCAGACAGTACCTCTATTGGTTGGGAGATCATCTTTCTCAATAGATGCTGTGAATCTCTTAACAAATTTTGAGGAATGCTCCATCTCAACTCTTATCACTTGCTTATGTGCAATTGAGTGCATATAGGCAACAATGCCTTGGCAGCTCAGGCTGCTGAAACATGTGGGAAAGTTTATACCCCCTGCTTCAAATTGCTGTATCACTGGGTTCTAGAGGAGTACCCATGTGTTCAGATCATAACTCATCATCTCTATAGAAAAGTGGATTTATCATGTAGAACTCTACATGGCATTGCTCTTGCTGCAGGAGTTTGTGTGGATCTTGTATCACAAAATTGACCCTCCAGTACAATACTCTTATATGTCACATCCTCGAGATTGACATTGATTCTCTTGAAAATTGGTTCCAGAACTGCTGAAGGACCATGGCTAGGGTGTCTTTATCAGATAGGACTCCCAGTCCTACTCAAAAGGCAGGACTTCAACAAGTGCCTGCCAATCACCATTCTAACATCAACTGCTGGGCATAGTATAGACTGTACTATGGTCACTTGAAATCCTCGAACTTCTACTCTGGGATCACTGTAAATGCATCAATACAAGTCAATCAATGCTCTGTGTTTGGGTACATCTTGAGGCAAGCTTTATGCCCCACTATTCTCTTGGCTTGTGCATCTTACATGTGCATTTATGCATTGGATTGCTCAACCCTGCCCTTTACTAGGAGGCCTTGGAGGTGTATAACCACTACCACCCCTCCCCATTTACCCTCTTTGCAATGTGCAATATTTTCCATTGTGGAGGATGACCTTATTGCCAACTAAAGCCCTATTCCCTCTACTTGCTTTGACAAGTTGATAACAAATGCATTGCTCATTTATATCAATATGGCATACCTCATGCCATGTTGCAAAATAATGGATGGTATAAATCCATTGATGACAATTGAGAATGCTTTTGTGTTCTCATTGGGATCAAGAGGACAGTTACCACTATCCTCTTAATAATCCCCAATGGCTATTGTATGGCAATGAAATCCACCATCCTAACTACACTGACAAGGACTCCCCACTAGATGGGGAAAACCCATTTATTGCAGTCATATCAGCTGACTACAGTTGCTTTGGCTAACCCTACTTTGACACCAAAACTTAAAATTTGTAAGGAGAAACCCTTGAGGTTCAAAGACTTTTTACAGCTTGAGCATGTATTGGTTAAGTTTGATACTAAAGCCATCAATTTTGAACTCTAAATAATTACATGCTATGATTATTATGAGAACTTGATGTGATTCTACTTGCTTACAGTCAGGGACTAAAACCCAGATTAAAATCAGTCCAATCTGGTCTGACCTTGCCAGATTGAAACCCATTCACCATCCAAATGCTACATCAAAACTCAACTACTTTTGATCATAAAAACACAACATGTCAAGAATACAAGGACAGCTACAGACAAACCTAATAAGAATGGATTTAAAGGGCTAGTAAATAAAAGAACCTTGCCACCACTGTAAGCAGAAGTTGCTGGGCAGCAAATAAAGGAATTGGCAAAGATGAGTCAACCCAGGTTTGAACAGGAGGACCGTGGGTTGATGGAGTGCTGACATAAGCAATCTTCCCATGGACGGGCTGGCATCCTGGCAAGACTGCGGCCACGATGAGCTCGTCTGCGGGGCTTGAGAGCCGGCCTGGCTCGCACAAGCCTCGGCCTCTGTCCATGCCCCCGTCCCCACACCCACAGCTGCCCTCGTCCCAGGAGCCATCCCGCGACACAACCCCCAGCAGGCGCACTCAGTCCGCCTCGCGCCATAGCAGGTCCAACCGCATCCTGGGCGACTACATCCTCAGCAAGACTCTCGGCGCGGGCAGCATGGGAAAAGTAAAGCTTGCCACCCATAATGGCAGTGGCGAAAAGGTTTGCTGCGGCCGTGTATCTGAGTCTGTGGTCTGCTGACTGTGTGTGCAGCTTGCAGTCAAGATCCTTCCACGTACGCATCCTGGCGCGCCACCTACTAACGAGTCAGCAGCCAAACAGGCGTCCAAGGACGCTTCAAAGGAGATCCGCACGCTCCGTGAGGCTGCGTTGTCCATGCTGCTCCATCATCCGTATATCTGTGGCATGCGCGAGATGATCGTGCACCAGCATCATTATTACATGGTCTTTGAGTATGTCAATGGAGGACAGATGCTCGACTACATTATTGCACACGGCCGTCTCAGGGAACGCGTGGCACGCAAGTTTGCGCGCCAAATTGGCAGCGCGCTTGAATACTGTCATCGGAATAATGTTGTTCATCGTGGTACGTTCTCGCCACAGTTCTATCAACAATTTCTGATTTCATCTACCTTTGACTAAACCTCCATTCACAGACTTAAAGATCGAAAACATTCTCATCTCTCAAACTGGCAACATCAAAATCATCGACTTTGGCCTCTCAAACCTCTACGACCCTTCCTCCCGCCTCTCCACCTTCTGCGGCTCCCTCTATTTCGCCGCTCCTGAACTACTCAACGCAAAAGTCTATGTTGGCCCCGAAGTCGACGTCTGGAGCTTCGGTGTCGTACTTTACGTCCTCGTGTGTGGCAAAGTCCCGTTCGACGACCAAAGTATGCCCGCGCTCCATGCGAAAATAAAGAGAGGATTCGTAGAGTATCCCGTCTGGCTGAGTGCCGGTGAGTGACAATTCATTTTCTCAACCCCCAAATTAGCTCAACTCCTTCCCCCTCTCACAGACTGCAAACACCTTCTCTCCCGCATGCTCGTCACCGTCCCAGCCCAACGCGCCACCCTCTCCGAAGTCCTCTCCCACTCATGGATGACACGCGGGTTCCACGGACCCCCCGACGCACACATGCTCCGACGCGAGCCCCTGCGTCCCGACGACCTCGACCGCAGCATCATCCGTGGCATGCAGGGCTTCGAGTTTGGCGATGAAGACGAAATCGAGCTCAGACTCCGCGACGTGCTCACCTCAGATGCCTACAGGCGCGCTGTCAGGGCGTGGGAGAGGAAACACGGGCTGGGCATCGGGCTTGGAGTCAACGGGTTCGGAAATGGAAACGGGAGCGGTGTTGTGGGTGGAGGGGCTGGTGGGAGTTCGACGTCGAACGGGTGGGGACACGCGAGACATGAGAGTGTGGCTGCAGGGGCGAGCTATGGAGTCTCGCATTCCAGTCTGGCGATGTCGTTTGATTCGGGGACCGGGGGTCCCTCGTCTTCGGGTGGGACGCCGACGAAGGATAAAGATAGAGAATCATCTAAGAAGTCGACGAAGCGGTTCTCGGGATTCGGGTTCTACGGACGTAAGCTCTTCGGCGGCGGCGGCGGCGGCGGTGGCGGTAATAGTAGCTCCGGCGGCGGTGGAGCAGGTGGATCACCCGGCTCACCGCCGACACCGTCTGCACATACGTCGTTGTTCTCGACTTTCTCTGGCAGAGGACACGGTGCGTTTGGCGGACACGGATGGGGCGGGGGAGCCGGGGCGCATAGTGTGGGAGGAGGAGAAGACGAGGTGGACCCGACGAACGGGTTTCATCCGCTTGTGAGTATGTATTTCTTAGCCAGGGAGAAAATGGAGAGGGAGAAGGTGTATGGCCCGGGCGTGTTTGCGAGCTCGCAGATGAGTCTTGGGGTTGGGGAGGCGGGCGTCGGGGTGGTTCATGGAAATGTAGGAGTACTTGCCGGAGGTGGAGGTGAGGATGGGAAAGGGAGAGAGAGTCAGGATGCGCAGCAGACGCAGGTACGGGAGCGGGACAAGGAGCGCGAGAAAGACAAAGAAAAAGAAAAGGAGCGGGAGAAGGAGAAAGAACGTGAACGTGAACGCGAACGCGAACGCGAACGCGAAAAAGCCGACTACTCGATGCCCCTCCCGCGTCTCCCCGCGCCCGCCACAACACATTTCTCAGCTCGAGCGTATGAGAGTCCGGGCACGCCTACGTCGCCTGCATTTCCTGCTGCTGTCCCGCATCCCCAGCCGAGAGCGAGAGACGCGGGTGTTGCGGAGGGGCAGGAGCAGGCACAAGGTCAGACGCAGGGACAGGGAGGAATACGCGCGCCGCCTCCGACGACGCATCGGAGGAGTCATAGTATGTCGCAGAGGCCGATGTGGGGTGGGATGTTCGGCCATGGGCACGGGCACGCGGAGGTGGCGAAGTTTAGGGAGAGGTGGGAGTATGACGGGGTGCGTGAGGAGGAGAGGCAGGAGAAAGATAAAGATACAGAGGAAAGGAAGGAGAAGGAGAAGGAAGAGCACACCCCGCTCGCTACGACGCTTGTGAGGAAGTTTGGAAGCATGCTTGGTGGGGGGAGTCGGTCTGGGCATGGTACGCTAGGACGGAGGGGGAGCATATCGTTGCCGCCTTCGCCGCCGGATGGGGATGTGGGGAGTGTGAGGAGTGGCAAGAGTGGATGGAGGAGTGGGAAGGAGAAAGAGGGAGAGAGGGTTGTCGAGGAGGAGAGGGAGGGGAGAATGAATGGAGATCAGGAAGCGAAGGAGAAATCAAAAGAGAACTCACTGCCACCACTACCGCCGCCATTGACGACCACTACCACGACGACCACTACCACGACGAAAGAAAAAGATAGAGCTGAGAGAGGTGTTACACACTCACTTTCGCAACCACTCGGATCTGTACACCGTCGTGCAGCGACTATACTCGATCCACAGGGCCGTGGGAATGCACGGCACAATCGGAGGAGCTCGACGGGTGCACCGCTCATGGGTGCCGGTGATGTTGGTGTAGGATCGGTAGGCAGACATCGAAGGCCGTCGACGGGGTACAGTGCACGGGAGAGGCTGTTCGGGGACGTTAGAGAGAGGGAGGGTGAGGGGAAAGGTGAAGAAGGGGAAGGTGAAGGTGCAAGGGGAGGTGAAGAGAGAGAGGAAGAGCATGGGGAGACGCAGAGGGAGTTTAAACCTGTGTTTTTGAAAGGCTTGTTTAGGTGGGTGTAAAATCCGACCCCTCCTTTCCTGGTTTTTTGTGGCAAGACAGATGCTGACTTGGTATTGGTTTTGGATACAGCGTCGCGACGACCTCGACGAAACCTCCGTCTGTAATTAAAGCTGATATTCGGAGGGTGCTTGATAGGATGCAGGTCCAGTATCGGGAGACGAGAACAGGATTTGAGTGTATACATCTGCCGTCTATCGATCTTTCCTCTGTCGTCGGCCCGAACGATGCTACGAATGTGACTGCGGGTACACAGCTGCAGCAGACGCTTTCTGGTGCGTCGAACGTGAATAGACCGACGATTGTGAAGAAAGCATCGAAGATTTCGTTTAGTATGAAGAAGAAAGGGGATGTGGTTATTGGAAAGGAGAAAGAGAAAGAGAAGGAAAAGGAGGGCCGACCGAGTGTAGCGACGACGACGCTCTCAGCGACGCCGAGTGGGTCTTCGTCGTTCTTTAATGTTCTGCCCTCTGCATCTGCGGCGGTGCAGGACCCTTCTCAGCAACCCCAACAACAACAACCGCAACAGCCCTCTTCCTCACCTCCAGGTGTGCCTGGTGCGAACGGGGTTGGACTCGCGATGGTCCCGTCGCACGAGTTGGTGTCTTCAGCAGCGTCAAGGACGAAAGTGCTCCCGCCGATACCGCGCGATTTTGGGACAACGTCACCTGCGCCTGTGACTGCGAGGACGCCGAGCCCGTTACCGACGGGTGAGGTTGACAGAGAGGTGTTTGAGACGATGGGGAATAATACCCTGAGTGTGAAATTTGAAATCAACATTGTCAAGGTTCGTGTTTGTCAATCTTGCTCTCGACGTGGCAGGGGCGGTCACTGACGTGGGATGACTTTGTGCTGTAACGTACAGGTGCCGTGGTTACCGTTTCATGGGATTCAATTCAGACGCGCGAGCGGAGATGGCTGGCAGTACCAGATGCTTGCGCGGAGAGTGTTGACAGAGCTCAAATTGTGATTGATCATAAACGGATGGATGAAGAAACCTAATAAATGATATGATTTCAGTATACATGTTTTGACCCCCTTCCCCCTCCTCCTCATCTGCTGCTTCAAGTCGTACCTCTCGCACACTCACATACTCACTTCCTCAATTGCTCACTTTGTCACATCCTCTCGCTCTTCCACTGCGCTTTCTGCTACTACTGTTTTCTTTCACTGTTCCTCGATCTGTCTTCTCTTACCTACAATTGCTAGTTTCATTATCTTTCTTTTCATCTTGTCGTTTTCCTTCTTGCTATTTATCGGTATAATTCTGTTTTTTTTTTTTCCTGGGGTTTTCTTTTGTGAATACAAGCAAGCGTACTAAATTTGAAAACCGGGGTATGTTTGATAAACAGAAAATGCAACTGAGCTCAGGAGGCGACGCAGATGAATTTGAGCATGAATTATCATCATTCATGAAGACAGAGGGGGGATGCATCGACACCGTAAAGCGAACAGGGATGCCTGTGCCTCATCAGTAAATGTAGGTTCAAATTCCAGGCCAGTTGACACGTCTCGAAAGCATAATTGTGACGTTGAGCACATTGTCAAAGCGATGATACACCAAAATACATTGTCTGACAGTGTGAAGGACCCTCGCGGCATTCTGGTCAAGAATAGTGTACAAGCATTACTCCGCATAGATCCTGTCATTTCCCCTTCTCCTTGGTCTCGACTTTTGGAAGCCACTCCACTGGATGGGCGTTGAACATGGGCCATGGGGGCAGTACCACCTATCATACGTCAGCATTCAGGTAAAGAATTAAAAGCGTTCCCACCTACCAACGCAAGCACCGCCGTTGCCCCGCCAAATATAACAAACGTAACCAGTAGTGACTGCATGGCGAAGCCAACAATGAATCCAATGATCTGTGGACGTAGTCAACACTTGGCTTCCGTTATAATACAAGTACGACACGTACGGCACCCGCAATCAACACAATTCGCGAGATGAGCTCGACAAAGGCCTGTCCTTCAAAGTCCTGACATCATGTTAGGGTGCAGCTGGGGTTGATAAGCAGAATACTCACAATGCGACCCTCCATCAAATCCTTCAGAGATTTTGCAAGTCCCGACATAACTCGCGATTCTTTCCCTCGTCCTAAGTCTCGTGTCAAAGTTATGGGGTTGTCCAGAACGGCTGTCGACGTGTTCGGTCACGGGGTCAGGATGTCGGATATCGGAGTTACGAACTGGTGCGTCATTTGATAATTCAACGTTCAATTTTGATGGCTCGAGTCCGAGAAATCTCTCGCATTTGTCGTTTGGAAAAAAAAAAAACACAATGGCTTGACCTTCCCAGAGCTTTCTTGTCTCAGTTTTCTAACAATGCACAGGCCTGGATGCATATCATGTTTCGGCCAACGGCCTTAAAGGCCACAGCATAAGCATGCATCAGTGGAGACAACAACACCAGGCACGTATGCTCGCTCGCGTGGACTGGCCAGTTCCTAGTCTCCCTTATTACTTGTTAAGTATGTGGCACCTTTGTTTCGACAATCCACCAATTGTTCAGGTGTTATTTAAATACGCGATGAAGTAATTGTTCAACTGGCGTCAACGTCACGTACTCCTCCGTTCCTCTGTCGTGCCCTACGATTACACCACTCTACTTCTAAAAATTTGCGTCACCTCAGCACACACACGCACCCACACAAGTTGAATTATGGAAAGTCACTGCTCATATGTAAACCTTCCGGACACACTGCAGTCATTCCTAAAATCAAATCCTCCCGTCCAGAAAAGGGATAGCTCTGAACGCCCAGGACTGACGGCACCTCCCATTTTTCTCGAAAGGCATCTCGACCCGCGACTAATGCTCAAAAAGGTTCAAGTAGTACCTCTGGAACATCTCCTGTCCCTTGCTCTTGATTTGACTCTAAAGTCGGTGGTAGAGAGGAATATCGAGCTACCAAAGATTGTGAAAAAGGGAGTCTTTGACGGACAGGAAGACCAGGAATCTTTCGTATCACATCCCATGGCCAGGACAGCCGTGATGCTCGCATTACTATACGAAGAGGTCACGGCATCCCAGCCGTGTTCTTTGGCGTCGACTCTCCTCTTCCATCCCCAAGCACGTCAATGGTCGAATACCTGCCTTGAGTGGAGAGAAATAGAATTTGGCACACATCATTCTCCGGCAGCTCTATATGGCCACGGTCTTGCTATTCGGTCATTTGACGTTATGTCCGATCGAGAGAAGGAGATGTTGGATAATGACGCCCGCGAACTCATGGACAAACTATATCGCCGTCGTCCATTGGCGTGGTGGCATCTATTTTCTCCTGGCGAAGAATCAAGATCTCTACTTGCAGACTTGGATAGGCTCGCTTCAAATGGATCCATCGATGTCGCTCGCCCTCACACATATGGACGCAAGGCGCTTCCACCTGGTACTTGTACTCTTCCTATTGATGCCCCAACGACTCCTTGGGGAACGTCGACGTCTTCTCTTTCGGTGGAATCGGCCGATTCCACTTCTCGAAAGCTTCAAGACGATGATCGCCAGACCAAAGCCAACGCAACCAGCCTGAGTGTCCTTCGAAAGCGTGACAAGCAGCCGCGCTACATCAATAAAGAGCAGAATGACAGAAATGCTCCGTTGTGGCCCAAGGTCCAAGTATCGAACAAGGCAGCCGATCCGATGATGGATCTCTATCTCCTACGAGTACGTTTATCAAAATATGCAATATAAATGCGACTAATGTTATTTTTCCCTGTTAGGCTTGGGCACAATCCGTAGAACACGACACGACATTCATCATCTTCCACTGCGGCAATTCCGAAAGGATTGGCTTCCGTCATCGAGAAAGCCAAACACTCTTCATATCAAGCCTTATCGACGTACACAATTGCTCTGATCCGTCCTATGGTCGACTCCAGACTAGTTTGTATCTGTCCATTGTCCAAGATGCCATCAATCGCGCAAAACGCCAAGATGAGCTCAACAACGTCAAACCAAAGACCCGTAAACGTCGAAGGGAATCGAACGAAGAGGAGCCGAGAAAACCATATAAGACAAGATTTATGGTTTCAAAAGAACGCGCGGAGGCCGAACAGCGTGACAGGGATTATGAGGTATGTATTGGCACTCCCTTGATCAGTACGAAGCCGTCTTACCTATCTTTTTAGGCGGCCAAGTTGCACGTTCCGAAACGCTCTCTAGCTTTGATCGAGTTCCGCTGCGGACAGTATAACTCAACCGCTCCCTCCGGCTTGATACGATTCGGGACTAAGAAAAAGACGACATACGGTCCTAACGAGTACATCTCTCTCGTCCTGACTTCCCAGTTGGGTCACGGAGCTATCGGAGCTGTTTATGATGCACAGTTGGAGATCCTGGTCAACGGCCTCACTCGAAAAGCCCGCGTCGCTGTTAAACTTGGTTTCAAGGATGATGAAATTCAAAGCATACGCCATGAATACTCCATCTATCAGCACCTTACTAGTCATGGTGTTGTCGAAGGAATCCCTCATATCTTCGGCCTTTATGAAGACGTCGAATCCAGTACTGTAGCTCTTGTCATGAGCTATGCAGGGTATTCCCTATGGAACCTCAGGCCGGACAAAACGAAAAAGGACGTCAAGGTCTCAGAAGCAGCCGAGTAAGTTGCTATGTATGTCTCCTTGCCCTCGCATTGAGCTCATTCGTTTTTTTCCAGAGCAGCTTTTATCCGAACTCTGAAAAATATTCATCGAGCGGGCATTTGGCACGCTGACCTTGGAGAACATAATCTGATGCTTACGGACGATGATCGCGCAACGATAATCGACTTCGATCGGGCTGAGAAAAACCCCACTCAAGACCAAAAAGATGCGGAAGTGCAAGAGCTAATTGCGTTGTTTGGTTCCAGATCGCCGGTATCCCACGCGTCACCATCACAAGCAAGACCTCGTTGATGATACTCCAGCTGAGGCTTGATGCCGAAGGTGTTATGGATGATGACGAGCACCCAGCACATAGATAAGAGATATGATTGACTGCCAGGAGTGCAAAGTGTACCACCATCATTTGCCTCATGCCGGCATTCCCTCTCATTGTCGACATCTCAACACCTTTATCAGCCACATAACATGGAGCTGAAGTTGCTGGTGTATCCTTTGTCTCACTACCCCACCCCTTGGGACTAGACTGGAAGCACATACGTTATTTTCATATCCAAGGACCACATCTCTCGCGTTTCCGCACTTATCTTTTACCCATAGTTCAGTCAATGTTGCACCAAATGATACGAATTTTGCTGTAATGGACCCATCTGGTGCTGACAAGGTCATCGTGTCGAACGGCTTATGAAATAGTGAGCCTGTAATTGAAAAGCCTGCCTGAGTGACTTACCACATCATTATTGACAACGGTAGATTTAACTGGGCTGCCTCACGAAAGTTACGCAGACCCAACCCTCCAAGGATATCGTGGTCTCGTGTCCTCTGAAACATACGGCTTGCATATACAACTCTGAGGAAACATCGTACCATCGATCAACGTATTCGAATCGTTCCTTCCACCCCGGGGTCCAGAGAGCCTCTCCCCAGCCTACGACACTCCAAGGACACTCTGGTACTCGCAATGCACCTTGAGAAACACACTTACGTACCTCGAATTGCCAAGCCGTGGATCCCGTGAGCTCGCAGAGGCTCAGAGTATCTCGGTATGTTGTCATTTGGCTACTAGGGCGCCGACGCGGAGCAGACAAGGTTGCCGGACCCCTTTTGGCGAGTAACTTGGGCACATGAGGGACACACTGATTATTCACCCCGCGATCACGTCGTATTCCCGGCTGACAAAGGAAGCAAACCCGCTCGTTCTGTATGAGCGTTGCTTCAATCAGGATTGATGGATCTGTATTTCAGGTATTGGTTGGCATTGCGGTGATTGAGGCGGACTTTAAGAATACACTTAAGGTTGCTGGTGACGAGGTGTGTTAAGCATTAACATTTATGGACCACGGGATTTGCTGAAAACAATTGTACAACTTTCAGATAGAACGGAAGTCCTTGTCTGAGTAGCTATCGTTACCTATTTCTGCACTGAAAGTGTGTTGCTTATCTGAAGATCTTTGGAAGTTCTGGGTCCCATCGAGGCTTTAACTACGCGAACGATGCGTTTGCAGGCTCAGGAAGGTGCAACTTCTTCAATTATAGACCATCTCTCAATCTATAGACCGCGCACCATTCCCGAAGAATCGACTAATGTCGCTAAATGCACAAAGAGCCTCTTCAACCATCTTTTTCCGCATCGAACCGTCGAACTATCTTGGACCTCTTCCTCATGTTAAATCTTGTTTCACGGACTCCCTGTTATGACATTCTTTAAGCTACAGCGCTTTTGAGTATTTGTCACTCCGCTGCCAGTGTTCTGGTAAGTTATGTAAATTTAACATCATCTGACGAGATCTGACTTGTCGTGGGTTCTTGCCAAGTATGTATTCAAGGTTTCCCCAGCCCATGACGGGGTTGTCATACTCTACATACCTGGACTATCGGTATACGACCACGAGATCAGTTGACGCTGTCGACGATGATTCCAACAATCCTATCTGCATCAGAATGATTCAATTGGTTCCTTTGAACTGCGATTGCCGCCCGTTCGGCAAACATGACAAACAAGGGCACTTGTCAGCCAAGACTATCATTTCGTCATATTTTATTCACAGCGCCAATTCTGACATTGACAGGTGCCCACGAACGTCTCAGAAAGCTGTGTGTTGCAGCGCGTGTCCTGGAACATCAGTCCCTCCTAGGATCCCAAGGTTCGGATACTCCGACTTCAGAAGAAAGATGGATTTTTTATTAATGAGTTATTAATGAGCATGCCTCAACACTTCCTTGTCCATTATCCTCCCGTGTAGCTTTACTTGTGATGCACATTACATCGATTGTTATTTTTCTTCTCTTCCACTCTTGCTTCGCTAGTAGCTTACTTCATTCTCCTCTGGGAGGCCACTCGGGACAAAGGGGAACTATTCCAGCTCTGCTCCGCAAAGCCAACTCTCGCCCAGAATCTGGTCTCTCCTCCAGACAGGCTTTTACTTGCGACTCAGGTTTTTTCTTGTGCAGTGATGGTGCTTCCTTACGTTACAACATAATTACAACGCCTTCACTTACACCTGTCACCAGATGCATGTTGCCCGATTGGCCAGGATTGTGTGACATTGAATGGAGGCCCGGGATGTTGTCCCATTGGCAAAATTTGTGTCGGAGGAGGCGGATGCGGTAAAGATGGCTTCAATCTCTGTGCTGGCGATAATTTCTGTTGTCGTGGGTATTAATTATTTCCGCCAAGCTGGCCGAGTCAGTCGAGCTTTTATCTGACATGTTCATAACAGCTGACGGTGATACGTGCGACCGAGACAACGACGGAAATCCCCAATGCGTTAACCAGAACGGGAATCTCGACAGCCCGTTTACACCTGCTAATGTAGGTGTGAACAATCCATTGGCAAGCTGGAGTATTGTGTCCCTCGTAGCTGTGTTTGTTGCTTTTTCATTCGTTTGATACAGAACTAAATAGCACATCTTCCCTCTGGCTGATTATACTATGACGAGTATGTAGGTTTGTACTATCTAACTGTTGTATGTATCGCGCTCTTCAGTTCAAGTCCAGCTTGTTACCTATGCACATCCGCGATTCTGATGGGCTCTTCTGACCTTTCTATCGTGACAATCGATCGGTTTTAGCAACTCACTCGCTTTATCATCCGGTTTCGTAGAATTGCACAAATGATTGGAATACGAACACTCTAAATAACTAGACAGTCAGCAGGCCGCAGAGATTTCAATATTTCACTTGAAATCTACCAAGAATAAGCACTATCCTTCCATCAGGAAGAGAATGACCGTTCCTCGACTCTCGATGTGCGCGAGACTGATCTTGCACCACGAATCTCGACCACAGGACCCTGAAAGCCGCACTAGAAACTCTAAATCAGAGACAAGATGAGTTGACACCCTGATCCTCCTAGTTAAGTAAGCGGCGTGCACTCATGCATGAGAAGGAGCACCCAAGTTTGCCTTATACAGGGACCCTCATATCCCACGCTTTAGGGTGCTTATGGAACTAGCACCCCAAGTCAGGACTCAGACAGTTCCGTTTAAGACCTTCTTCTCAACTTCTCCGACTGATCTTCCAGTTCAAGTCTGATTTTCCTTTACTGCGATACCTGTTGACAGAGATAACAATGATTTGATTTGGTTACTGTGTATGACAGGCACTGGTTCAATCACATTGTAGTGCCATGATACTATGTAAGTAATATTTATCGCCACGGGTCACACATGACATGACGGCCTATGATTCTCTCTGCTGTTCGCAATGAAACTCCATCAATTCCGACGTAGTTGTAAAATTGATCAATTACATTTCACTGAATGTATATGGATGCTGATGCGAATCAAAGATTTAGTCAAGTTAGATGACTCCAACAATAGTATAAAATTCTCTCGTGTGCTGCGTTCACTAAACACTTAAACTCACACTTTGAAGTGTGATTAACGTTTTATAATGACCTTGAATTGATTGTTAAGTTCAAACCGAAACCGGAAGTAAATAGTATTGAACAATGAAGACGTCCGCTCCTCGAGATTCTGAGCCTTCCCTTATCCTCTCCCCTCAAGATTATCGCGTTTTTATACCCCCGCTCGCGCGGACCATTGATTAATGTATTTCCGCGCAATCGCGTAGTTCGGCCTCCGAGTCTTTCCTTTTCTACTCGCGTCATTTACTTCCCTTCCGTTTCCTTCGACGTTCGCAGGGTTCTGGACATCAGCAAACATAATGGCGTGGTCGTACGTGGTCATTCGGTTGTGTCGTATGGTTGGAAAGCATGCCGACGCGGAGGGCGAGTAAGCGCCCATGATGGCGGGCCGGCACTGCCACATGTCAGGTGCGTCCCTTGATCGAGGCCTTCGTGAAAAAGAAAGGTTTCATTCACGACGATCAGTGTCTAGCCAAGGGAGAGATTAAAGAGGATGTCGGACCTCGACTACCGCGCTCTAGGTAAGCCTACCTGTCCTTCGGAGGGGATTTCCTCCGATGGTACCCACTGTAGACTGCGAGGATTTCTACCGGTACTTCGTCACACGAATTCAGTTATTCTGTTGCATTGTGACTACCACGTAATCACACTGGTAGCATACAAAGTTCTAAAGGTAATTGGGTCGATGGTGTAGTTGGTTATAGCATCTGGCTAGGACCGAGCCGTCTTCAAAGAAGGTCCTCAGTTCGAACCTGGGTCGACTCATGAAAGACGCGTTGAGCGCCTATTGTTACTTTTTGTCCCTTGGTATCCGCGATCACTGGTACCCCCCCCCCCTTGAGATACTCAGTCGTATTTTTTAAACCACTTAGCTAATTAAGTTTCAAGCCATAGTTTGTTTATCGCAATTGCTATTCCATGTACTTACAAGCAATTCGCGTAAAGCTGTACCAATTTCTCATAAAGTCACCTGTACGAGGAGATTATCATATCAAAGAACACTCCGCTCAATGCCACTCTCACCACTGCACAGATCCGCAACGCCACATTTGGATTAGGTTGATTTGATGGCATCTCCGCCCACACCTGAATGAGCGGGAGAATTTTGAAATCCACCATTCCAAGCATACAACGCATGTATTATTGACTAGTGCCTCATCCGTCCGCGCCACGCCAAGGGTCGATGGCGTAGTTGGTTATCGCATCTGTCTCACACATCCGGTGCACAGGAGGTCCTCAGTTCGAACCTGGGTCGACTCATGTTTTATGATGCTTTTTGTCAGATCGTCGAGATATCGGTTGTCAATCTAATCATTCTTTTTTATCAGCTACACAATCGAATTTCCTGAGGGTCATCAGGTCGTTGTTAACCGAGAGGACTATCCTTTTGGGATTCTGCAATGAACAATTCAAAAATATATGACCATCTTTGTCCGACGGCAGTCTCTATACTCCTAGTAGTTAATGTGGACTTGATTGGGATACTGCATGTCATGGTTCATATATTTCACCTTGACACACCAGACAAAGGACGGACAGCAGTGAATTAGAAGACAGAAATCAATCCATTTTCTGATCATGAGATATTGTGGTTTGAAGCAGACAACTGTCCGGATAGACACGAAGTATCTCGAAGAAACTCTGTGGTATTATGTTGGTATATATATAGCCAGTTCATGCCTCATTGAAAAATGGCAGGACTAGAAAGATCGACAGGAACCCAAATTAGCATCGGCATGCGATTTCAGCGATATACTGGCAAGCGGGAAAGCGAATATTAATTCGAATCCTGGTCTGCAAGATATAATTTCCGATGACGTTGTTTAACGCCACGACAAGACCGGGGTGATTCAAACAAGTAGTGCAGGCGGAGGTAATAGGAGGGACATCTGATCATTGAACACAACGATCGAGAATATGTAAAAATCCTCACAGCAACTTGAGGCGCTCTGAGTGTGGTTCTAACTTCCTTCACAAGAGCTCGACATCGAATGTTTGAGTTGTTGTGCAGATGGCCTTTCACATGCTTTTCATGTCAGCTGTGCCAGTGAGCATGCACTTGATCATCCTTTAAGGTGATCAGTGTGACCCAGATATGCCGAAGAGGATAGTTGATGCTCATATGCTCTTTCCACACCTTGGGACTTATGGAAAAATATCATGGATCGAGACGCAACCAAGGATGATGTCATCTATACTGTCCAAATACTTATGTAATATGTAATTCTCTCTGTCACCGCCAAAGGAGGATGCGCAGGTGAAGCTGATGCATGACTTTCACGATGCTGGATTAATATCTACAAACTCAAGCTCAGTCAGCCTCAGATTATCCGGTCCGAGAGGCTGGAATCTTGATAGTGCCGCACTTGTTGAGTACTTAAGTCAACTTTAACTAAATAGCCCTTCGGACCGGCGTCGACTTGTGCTCTGCGATCCTTTCACCAATCCGACACGACTTTAACTCTTTCGTCCCGAGATCCTCCGTATGAAAGGCTTGTGGCTGATAATAAGATAAAATGTTACGATCTTTTAAGGCAGTTATACTTCTGTATCACCCTTAATCCCACTACCGCTTCTTGCACGACCTCCGCACGACCTCCATGGGCAGTGAATTATCTGGCGTTGGGAGCCATACGACGGACTCGCAGCGCCGCCCATATTTCGGGATGACTGGCACACGACTCAATATATGGGTCACAGTCGCTTGCACAAGTGCAATGGCGCTGTTTGGTAAGTAAGTTCATGAGCAGTTAGTAGCTGTCAGCACTTATCTAGATATGTAGGGTATGATCAAGGCGTATTTGGTGGCATCATTGTCACTCCCGATTTTTTGGATATCATGGGCAACCCAGACCCGACGCTACAAGGAACAATTGTCTCATTGTACGACATTGGCTGGTAAGCTCACTTCATGAAAGCACCTGCTTATCCAAAGACCCACTCGCCTCCTATCGTAGCTTCGCAGGTGCCATGTCTGCTCTCCTGTTTGGTACTATTCTTCATGTTTCATTCTGAGGCTACTCTGACAGCAATGTAGGGGAGAAGACAGGCAGGAAGAAGGCTTTCATTATCGGCGTGATTGTAATGTCCATTGGGTCGATTCTCCAGACTTGTTCATACTCAGTTTCACAACTGATCGTGGCTCGCCTGATTACAGGTCAGTGTCTCTTTGGTGATCCTTTTTTTTCTTGATCGAGTAATCGGTTTGGAAAGGCCTTGGAAATGGGCAAGTATCTTTAAATAACAGCGTTGTTGCGGCTGAAGTCTTCTTGTGACCAGGGTCAACACAGCAACTGCACCCGTCTGGCAGAGCGAGACCTCAAAGCCTTCACTACGGGGCAAGCTCGTTGTTCTCTCCATGATGTACGCCTACTCCACCTCTTTTCACAACTCATTGACGCATCAACGATCAGCATGAATGTGGCCGGTTTCTCGCTAAGTAACTGGATGACCTACGGCTTCAGCTTCCTGAACGGAAGCATAACTTGGCGATTCCCTATCGCTTTCCAACTCGTGTATTCATTCATTCTCCTCTCAACCGCTCCGTGGCTTCCAGAAAGTCCTCGGTGGCTCTTGGCACATGACCGCTATGAGGAAGGCGTGCAAGTCCTCGCAGCGCTAGAAGGCAACGGAACTACTTCTACGGATGAAGTTATCGTAGATCACGCCGAGGAGATCTTGGCGGCCGTTAGGGCGGAGAAGGAGACGGCACCCAGTTGGTCGAATGTACTTTGTGGTCGTACCGGAGATACTGGGATGATACAGAGGTTGTGTCTTGGAGCAGGTACGTGTTATCATCAAGGCGCAGTACGCGACTCCGATCATGCATTACTGCAGGAACACAATGGATGCAACAACTTACTGGAATTAATGTCACCAGCTACTAGTACGTCTAGTTCCATGATTTTTTCAGTCACGAACTCATGCAATCCAGTTTGCCTCTAGTGCTTCAAAACTCCGTCGGGCTCTCTAACAACCTCTCTCGTCTCCTCGCCGCCTGCAATTCCGTCTCCTATCTCATCTTCTCATTTGTCGGCCTCATATTGATTGAAAGAGCAGGACGACGAAAGATGATGATGTGGGGTGCTGCCGGTCAATTTGTCTGCTATGCATTTATAGCGGGGCTTCTCTCACAAGCTGATGATGCCGTGCATGGAAGGAATTTTGCAGATGGGGCGACGACGTTCTTTTTCCTGTATTATGTCATTTTTGGCATCTGCTGGCAGGTGAGTGCTCCGCTTCTTAGAATGTGTCTTCGATAACCTTGTTTGTGGTTCAAAGGGTATTCCCTGGCTATATCCGACTGAGATTAACAGCTTATCCATGCGCACTAAAGGAGCTGCTCTTGGAACTGCCTCAAACTGGTATCGCATTATCCTCTTTTAAGAAGTTACAGAGTTGATGTTGCAAATTGATAGGATTTCGAACTACATGGTCGTTCAGATGACCCCTATCGGAATCGCGAACCTCGGTTGGAAATTTTACCTCATCTGGATGTTTTTTAACGCTCTATTTGTTCCTGTACGTCTTCACACTTGTCATAAAACCAACCTTCTCCACCAACGCCTGATCCCATCTAGTTGATCTGGCTTGTATATCCCGAGACTGCTAACAGACATCTCGAAGACATCGATAAGCTCTATCGCGACAACAGGTCAATGATATTCGTGTCTAGAATTAAGGAAGCAACGCAGGTTGAGCGACCGCACAGGTTTATCGATGCTGATCGAGAACGCCTTGAAGGAGCACGTAAATTGAAGTTGACGAATGATGTTGCCAGTGATAGCGGAAAATTCTAGGTACTTATGACCGAAAATCAATTCCTCCTTTTGGAGATGTTACTCCGAAGTTTGTTCATGTGATATTGATTCCTTGGATGGTACTGAGGCTCTCTGCATTGTCAGTCTGTCTCTTACCAATCCATAGCACAAAGGTGTGGGTGTTGCTTCTCAAGGAAATCATGATCATGGACATAGTCGTCAAAGGGATGAGGAATTCTAATAAACACAATTCAGCAATTTTTATGAGCACTCTCACCGCCGAAATAGTCTGTGTGCACAGATAAGTATTTGGCTGGGAAAACATAGCTAAAGTGAAGAGAAAAAGAACAAGAGCAAGTTAACGAGAGGACGTACTTGATGAGGCACAAGTTCAAGCCAGAGTTCGAAGCAGTCAAAGCTCTTGCGCAGATCACTTACCATAGTTATGACGCTATGGAGGCCATTGATCCCGCCACCATACAAGACCAAATCTGCGGGTTTTGACAACCGTTGTGATATTTTTGTTTACTAGGAGAAGCAGAATCATAGGAATAAAATACTCACTTAGTTGTCATCTTGTGCTCTCACAGAGAAAATATGAGCCACTTCCACAATGACTAAGGTAACCGGCTTCTTTGATCTCGGCGAGATCTTTGCAGGAATCAAGGTCATAGCAACCAGTAAGAGCGCAACGGTATCCATCGCGGAGCAATGCCTGTCAAATGAGCTAAAATCCAACACAAGCACCTGGAAAACAGACATACCTGTCGTCGAGCACTTTGTCTTGTCTGATCAATGTGCCTAGTTCTTCCAGGATTATGTCCTCGTGGTAGTTAAAAGATTGTCGGGAGGGATGTTCCGATGGTGTAAGTTCACCTCCTGTATTGGAACAATCTGGCTGTCGCGTAGCTCATTCAGAATATTGTGGAAGATGATGATAAAACACACACTCGCATCAAATAATCTTGATAGGAATGACCCAACTTCACAATGTCGGCGTATATATTCTCCTCGCGCGTGCTTCTGAGACATGATCTGATTTCTGAGAGTAGATGGTTATATGGCACAAACCCTAAATAACCTTCATGAGCATGGTCTCAAAGGTCCTCCAATAAGAAGCCCACATTGCGAGCTGCCACGAGAGGGCTCTTATATCTGGCGCTCTGGTGTGGGAGAAGGGATCTAAAATGCTGCATGCAGTAAGAATTTCCAAACACTGCACCTCCTCATGATCAAGTCCGCATTGTCCGGCAGATGGGAGGGCGGACATGACCGGCTAATAATGCTTTTCTTCTGAAGCTTCGCTTGAGGATGTCACTTTCCCCTTCGGACCGCTCTCGTATGCTCTGCAATCCTTTCACCATCTCCTGACAAATTCGACATGACTTCAACCCCTTCGTCCCAATCTCTTCTGGCTGCCAAAGAGTTAAAAGGTACTTCATCTACCAGCCACACTCCTCGTTACGGTCTTCTGAGGCTTTCATAATACTTCTACCCCCTAATTCTACCGCTTCTTGCACTCAGTAAATCAACTAGTACTGGGATGATACCAACTGATTCGAAGCATCGCCCGTCTTCGGGATGAACGTCCTCATACTTCTCATAATGTTGAGCCTCTCCACCAACCCCTGAATTCCATGTATGTCTGGCTCATCTATCTCGAAACTGTTAAAAGACAAGATAGATAAACTCTATCGCGACAACAGGCCAATGATATTCGTGTATAAGAATTAGGAAGCAACGCAGATTGAGCGACTGCAGGGGTTCAATGCTGATAGAGAACGCCTCCAAGAGGCACAATAAACCGAAGTTGGGGAACGGTGCTGCCAGTGATAGCAGAGATTTGTGGGTATCTAAGTTGTGTGATTCACCCTAGTGTAGACTAGATTTTTTCCTCTTACCTCAATTTAAATCAGAAACCCTCCAAAACTTCGAGGATAACGTTGAAAAGCATCAAGGACAAAATATATCTAGAATTAGTGGTCCGTGAGAGGACCACACGCCCGTGCAGTAGTTAGGGTATTTATGTCGAGTCCATCAGTCGCGAGCGTATTATCGAGTGCAGGCATCCATTCAAACATGGGGCATGCTAGGATCATCAAAATGACAATTGAAAACCCTAATGGTCCCTTGGGGGAATCCTCGGTCATCGTCAGAGGGCGGAGCAGGCACTGGAAGGTGATCTGCACGTAAGACGAATATCTGATTCCAGATGTCATCCCTATCTTCATCGTAGTTGGCACGAGCATCTTCCAAGACCCTTCTAATCCACAAATCTGGTGAGTTCGCCATATCCGAGCCAAGAATGAAGATTTGGCGTGATTTGCCAAAGGGAACGCTGACTACAAAATAAATCTCAGGATATCCCGTGTTCTTGAGTAAGCCCCTTTGGGCTAAGATCGGACGCCGAAGGAATTCTGGAAATGCTTCTGGAACATCCACAAAAAACACGACGGACGGGTTGTTGTATTCTATATAGACGACGAAGTCTTCTGAGCCCGTTTCATGATAAAGATCGTCTTGAGACAAGAATATTTCATTAGCATGCTGTTGGACATGGTAGTCGGCAACGAATTGAATAAACTGGCGATCGTGCTCGGAGATGGGCGCTGATCCTCCCTCTAGATTAGATGATTAGCTATGTCTGGCACACTTCGATAATAAAGAGTATCGATTACCTTCTCGGGCCTTACGAAGCTTATAACAATGTGATTTGTGGTTTCCGGATTTCCAATCGCTGGCTTGACAAGCCTTTGAACAATAAGGGGTAGTTTGGCATGCACTGCACATCTTAAAGTATTTCTTTGTTTCGTGATTCTTGCACTACCAGTCATCTAATCAGTCCTACATCTCTTTGATGGACCACTGCAGAACGTACGTTAGGGGCTGAACACGGCAAGTTATATTTGCCTATCTTATCAAAAGCATGCTTGATATCGACCCTTGCACGAACGGCAGCTTTGAATTCTCTCCAAACAGACCAGAATTTCCCTTCCTTGGGGACCCGAGATTCCAAGAGTGGTATTACGGGATCTGCCATCACCCGTTCCAACTCCTTCGTGTATGAGCGGTATATGAGAAACATCAAGAGAATCTTCATAATTGTAATAAGTCCGTCCTCCATCTTAGCAGGGGAGACACTGTTGATACAGCGTATCTGTGCGGCTGTTAGACCTGATACATTCGTAGATGGTGACGGGAAAGCAGCAGCTTTTAATGTCGACTGTATAACTTGCGTCCGAACGGCCTGAGTAATCCAGGTGTAGCCGTCCGTGACCTTGGCAGTTGCTTCTACATAAAGGAGGCACGACCAGACGCACGATCGAATAAGATAGCCATGCATTGGATCCCGCAATTCGGCTTGAGTATAAGGCTTATTGACATAAACTGCAAGCGTGCGCATGACTTCAATGATGCTGTGTTTGGCGAGAAGTGCAGTACCCAGTCTCGGTATACAGATAGAAGTGGTCGACATGAAAGTAAGGAGAGGCAGAACGATTTCCAAACACTCGTCCGTAGGCTTTACATCAGAAGTCATGGTGCGGAGATTATTGAGGATCCAAGTTGCCAGCCTTGAAACATCTCCATTGAGTGCCTTCAGGACTATTGGTGTACCATGATGTTCTGTGATAACAGAAAAGAAGGCAGTCGTGATTGTGAACCAGGTGTCTGATGTATCCGCGCTGGGGAAATCCGACAGTCTAGCCCAAACATCAGCCAATAGAGGTATGAACCCTTGAGTTTCCAGCAACCTGGGCCATAGGTCCAATGGCTTCTGGATGAGGATCGTAAGAAGATTTTGAATAGCCATCACGGTTCGATACTCATCCGTTCCATTACGTAGTGGGGTATCGAGGTCGTGGAATAGGCCGTTTGAATAAATACGCAGATAAAGAACATTGATCCATTTCCAGATACTGGACCAGAAGCGGGTGAAGTACTGAATGGTTTGGGAAGTGGAAATCGCTGTCAATGAAAACTGCCACAAGAAGCTCTGCACAACACCCTCCAAAGATGCTAATGCAAATTTCGCCTTCAGAATTGTAGATTGACTGTCAAAATGGAGGGGAGGATCCTTTGCTAGATGGCGATACAAAATGGGTAATAGACGATCTTGGCGAGCTGTGAGTTTGTTGAGTTCCATCCAGGCGACAAGGACTTGAAGCCCCTCGAGGGAACCACTTGAAGCTCTTTGTACCAGCATCTGAAGTCAAAACGAGTAAACGAACCGTTGATCAAGGAATCTGCAAATTATGGTTATGGAACTCACCCTCACTTCCCCACTCAGTTCGTCCCAAGGAATTGTCTTTCGACTATCTGGAGCACTTCCAGCTGGGTATCTAAGTGTCACAACTTGATTAATAGGCATGGGTATATCGACAAGGACAGATCCAGATATTCAGGATGATATGATCAACGAATCATATCATGAATCAAGCCAAGATCAACGACCATTATGTCATGAGATTACCACGGCCCATCGGACCGGAACGAGCTTTTTTCAGCCCGGCGCAGAAACCCTCGACTCTGCTCAAAGCTACAATTGTAAGTCAAAGGAAATCACACGTGCTTTGAATTCAGCCATTCATAGTACGAGACCCTGAGAATGGCTGACTCGATGATTTACAATCTGTGCGGAGGATTCCCACTTGCTTCCAGCTCTCAGAAAGAAGTGGACGTCCAAGTTACCTGCTATAGATCGGAAGCGATCGAAGTCGATGTCACCACGAAAGGGAGAAAGCTTTGATTACGGTACTGAGTAGACTGGTGACCAATCCCTCGCCGGATGACTTGTACCCGTGGAGGACGGTTAGTGGCCTAGATATTGAGCGATATTCACCCAAGTCTATGATTCTGCGGCTATCTGGGGAGAGGGATGAAAGATAAAAGATGAACCCCCCACTGGTTCTTGTCAAGCTAAGGTCGAATCGTATCCCCATTTACACCGTCTCATGAAAGCTGCTACATCTTAAGTCGACAAAAAGAACAGGTCAAGCACTACACATACAGGACGCAGTTGATCTTCACGGCCATACTCAGTACTTACGAAGCACGCAGATGCACAGCAGAGAACGAAATTCAATCTAGCTCACACTCATGAATGTTTGGGGATGTTCGACATCATCAGCACTTCGCTCCCTTGAATCCGTACAATCTTCGAGCCCTTGGCCGCCGCCACCTCAGAAATCTCGGACTACCTCGTCACCGACTTCCCTGACGATGAATCCATCCGAAGAAAGAAACTCGTGCCAACCACCAAGTTGGAAGAAGGAAACTGATGGGGTCATAATGCTGTTAAACTACCCAGGGTCATCGAAAAATTCCCAAACGATATCCTCGAGATGCGATAGCTTTCCAATCAAAGCGCCAAGTTCAGGTATTCGAGTGCGCCAGGAGGAAAAATTTCGGCCCTACTTTAGGTGGAAAGTTGATTCTGTAGGTCCATTTTCGAAAAAGGAAGGAAAGATGGAACATGCCTGTCAAACAGGAGAGGGGTGTGAATGATGCTAACAGTAACTGGGAACAAAGATCAACGAAACAGACGAGGAAATACTGAGAAATGGTTTCGACAAAAATGCCGACGTGACTTGGTCAAAATCATATCTATGTGTTCAGTTTAGACCGAGGTGGGCCTCAGGACCCAGACAAACCACCTGATACTTCGCAATGCAACTCAAGTGCCAACCCAGAAGTTCGACGATGAATCCTTTGGAACTCAATCTGCTCACATTCAAGCTCCTTGCTGAAAGGATAGTTGTGATCAAATTCGTGGACATAGATAAAGAGTAGTCTCCGATACAATAAAAAATCCCTGATACAAGAGATAACGCACAAAAGGTCTACCGGTGATGGTATTACAATGGAATGGTCTAATCAATACAAGCCCACCTGTGCGGTCTGCAGCATGTTCATTCCCCCTCTGGTAGGAACGTTATGGTATTGAACAGGATAGGACGCTGGCGGAGAATAGGACGATGATTGAGGATATGATGCCGGCGGAGAATTGCCGTTGCTGCTGGGGGACGATGCGACTTCCGGCCACGAAAATCTGGAAAAAATAAATATAATGAACCGGCCAGTCAAAAGTTCGAATTACCCAGGCATCATCATATTCTCCCACCAGGCAGGATTCTTAAGTGCCTGCATCGTCGCAAGCATCTCCTCATCAGACATACTGCCTCCAAACCCAGAAACGCCTACGTCACTACCGAAGTGGATTGCCCCAGTTGTAGACGAGAACGTAGCTTCTGGTTGATAGATAGGTGTTGTATCCATCTTCCCATCCTGTTGGAACGACGAGCCGCCAAAGCCGGAACCCTGAGTTGGGCTGCCGCTATTTTGGGGAGAGGTGACCGAAAATGTCGAGGTGGAGGATGGCGGACCAGAATGTATGAAGTCAGAAGAGTTGTCGCTCGTTGGAGGTTGTGGGTGAAGACGTCCCACAGTTGCCCCATCTCGCCGGTACCGCGACAAGAGGCCAGCAAGAAAACGCGCATAGAGCTTCGGAGTATGCCGATCATCGATTGCAATTTCGGGAGAGCTTAGAGTTTGGATGAGACGTCCTATAAGGTCGAAGATTTCGGTCTCCTTATCCTTCGCCAGAAGGCTGGAGAATTCAGGTTTCAGGAGCTTGAGGATACACATAAACACTCCTGATGGCCAACTACTGCGATCGACGACCTACCTTGAGAAGGAAAGCAGAGGCAAAGGAAGCAAAGATGAAATGCCCTAAAGCCAAGGTGAACAGGAATCAGCACTAGGTACAAGGCAACATACCATCAGGTGCATAACGCATATATCCTGTGATAGCCAGGTTTTCGACCATATTTCGTATGACAGATTTAGCAGCGTCCAGGCACTATGAATGAATTAGGCCGAATTCTGGAGTACGATTTGTCGAGACATGTACCTTGTCAAAGTATATATCATCTCCTGGCTGGATCCCACGTTGGTATGCTTGCTGAAAACCAAATGAGAATACAACGAGGCGTGAGTAGGCCACTAGACTTCAAGAAGGTTAGTCTTTACTGTTAAAGAAGTGTCATGCATACGTACAATGGTAGTAAACTACATCGGAAGGCACAGCCAGCATCTGTCAATGGATAATGTGAGGGTGATACAAAGACACAGACATTCTAGTCCTACCATCAGGATCCGAATCTTCGGAAAACCGTCTCGTCCATTCCTCTTCATATCTCGTCAATTGAGCGTCGTGATTCATGGTTACTGTACGAAAATCGACCCGCTATACACATAACCCGATGAGATAGGTTGATAAGGGGGGATATTAACAATACCCTATTGAAACCAGTTGGTGAGGAGGAATCGCTGAAGATCTCGTCATGGGACTTGGCCATAATTCGTAAAAGTGCCGAGTAAGCGCATAGATGCACATCATGCTATTATCGATTGATGTCATTTGAGGAAAGTCGGATATTGACACAAAGGTTCTCACAGAAAGGTTGTACTTGGACTTCTTGTACCACTCCTTTGCGTTCCGCATGATGCTAAGAGGTAAATGTTAACTCCTAACAAGGGCGGGTACATGAAATGGCACAAACTAATCTTCCTTAATAGTAAATGGTTTGCCGAACTGTGTTGCTGTCGAACGGTCCAAGTTGGAGCAGATCATCCAGACCCTGGTTCGATTTAAGATTTCCCTTTCCTGTTTCTCATTCTGTGGTTTGGTTCCAGAAACTTGGTGCAAATTTAGATCCGTAGCAATCCTGAATGGCGATAAGTTGTCATCCAAATTAGAGTATAGCAGCAGACGAAGTTACCTGATTGCTAGACCAGTGTAAAGCCAACTCCTGTCCTCTTCCCATCTCCGCGCT
Source organism: Termitomyces sp. MG145 (assembly GCA_003313055.1). NCBI lineage: Eukaryota > Fungi > Basidiomycota > Agaricomycetes > Agaricales > Lyophyllaceae > Termitomyces > Termitomyces sp. MG145. The sequence goes on along the minus strand of QGOB01000313.1, from coordinate 50,411 downwards.
GGGACGGCATATATACTCATTAGGATATATGCCTGACAGAGTTCCACAGACTTCCATCCATCGATAAGAGCGTTTGCTGCTGAATGTTTCGCAAAATGCATAGCAATCGGATAAATCTCCGATTTTTCGACATAATATCTTGATGAAATAGCGCAGACTACAGGATAAAATGATTGTTATACGTCTTATCGATAAGTCGAACTAGGGGTACTTACTAACGGTGAAAAGGAAGGGGCATCTCGTAAAGGTAGAAGCCGGGGTATGAAGATTAGGATCCAAGAGCGAAATGAACGGCTATGAAGGGACAAGATTGACACATGTCACAAAGACATCCCATAAGAGGATGTGGATGATGGATGTGCTTACGTTGACACGCTTAAAAAATCTGAGGAACCCAAGGGTATTTTAGATACTGAAGACGTAAAAAGGACGGCATCACGAACATGTCAAAAAGAGCATCAACATCCTCAGGCGTCACCAGTCCATGAACTAGGATTTCAGGAGGACTATGTTGCTCAATCAACGTCGCACGTATGCCAAGGTCAGTGGCAGGACCTTGAAATGTGATTAGATTGGATAATGTGAACGTATTCAAGAGACGTAGCAAACCTGGCATGAAATATGTTTCGTTCGCGACACCCTGAAGGGAAGACGATGTTCGTTCCTGACACAAACAGAATGGATAAAAAAAACACATACGACATTGTCGTCATCCAGATTCTCCTCTGCAGCTACTATTTCCTTCGCATCTTTCTTTCCTTTCGATTTGTTGTTGCTCAAACTCAAGTTTGCGATCAGGCCAAGAGGAGTATCTAAATCCGGAAGAGTAGACAGCTTATCATTTGTAGCGGTGGTGTCTTCGCCTCCGACTGTTTGGCTATCATCATCGTCTGCAGACAGTGCAAAGCTGATCCGCGACTCGTGAGTCTCCTCTGCATCGGAATCGTCATCTTCTAAATTGGTGCTCCGAAGATCCTTGAAAGCGTTAGGTCCAGCTTTTCCACCTGCAGAACGAACGCTAGCTCGGAGGCGGTCCAACCACTCCATGATGTTCTTGTTGTTCTGATCCGAGGGTGAGGTTGCCATTCGATAAGACGCGATCGACATGGGAGTCGCAATGTATGGATTATGCAGCTAGATGCGAACAATATTGTAAATGATATTATCATAGTAGTCAGATGCACCGTTCACCTGCTTCAGAAGGGACTCGATTATCGCATCCTTTTGTTTGATTTGTGCAAGAAGATATTCACGCTTGCTAAGGAGGAGAAAAGAACGCGGTAAGTCGGGATTCGAGGATGCAGGGGAACATTGATATGATAAAGAAGATGGAGTCGACGGTAAAGAATCGAGAGAAGAATTTGGTGAAGAGTACATCTTGAAGGAGGCGGATGAAGATGGTCAAGTAGCTCTCTTTGAATGTCTAAATTTAAATGAACGAACGACCCTGTGTGAAAGCTACCTCCATTCTCATTGCAGCCTCTGCGTTTCCGATGTGGAGACGTCAGAGTAGTGATCGCTCGGTCTGCCGTAAACATGGAATTTTGGCCCGGGAAGAATCTTCGCCAATGCCAAGTGCCGGAAAAGAGGGATTGATGACTGCGGGGAATAGACTTACTTGGGAGCTGTTCTCGGCTTTCTGCCCTCGACGATACAAACATGGCCGCCGCTTTTGCACCTCCTACAAGTGTTGTCGCCTTTTGGAAAATCGCATTTCATCTATCAAACCCGGAAAGATAGATATCGTTCGTGCGATGAGAAGCAAGCAAATTGGCGAGTGTGCGAACATAAGAAAAGCAAATCGGAGTGGTCGGGGTGCAATGTCGCAGAAAGTACCATCGGAAGAAAACGAAAGTTCATGATCATCACGGCGAAGGCCCGAGAAAAATAGAGTGATAAAAATTAGCAAACAAGAAAAATGGAAAAAGAGCCCGTCAATCAAATGAAGTTAATTAAAATGATTCCCGAAAACGCTGCGTACCTTGAGCTTCTTACAATGGGTACACGCGCCAGGCCTATTGAGCCAAGTTCGTGAAGAATGATCAGGCAATTTGACCCCGAGGAATTTTTTTTGTTTCCGAGGGTAAGTCGATGAATCCCGTGCGGAGTTTGCGCAAGCATCGGATAAGCAATTCGGTTCGAGGACAAGAGTGGATTTGACGCCATGACGGAAGGAAAATCGAGCCGTGGAAATTTAGTGAGGCAGTGCAAGTCGGTGGCGTGATTAGATAAACGAAAATGGATGGTTTGGAAGGGGAACAGAATAACATTAGAAGGTCGAAGAATGGAAGCGCCACAAGTAGATTCGGGCCAGTAGGAATAAGTATCCGAATTTACAGAGAAGGTTAGTGAAATAAACACGGAAAAACAAAAAGGGATCACCGAGCCGAAGAAAATGATGGATGGAAGGAGGTACCGCATGGTATCCGGATGTTAGACATACCCGCAGCGTAACATATCAAATGACGTCGAGCCCGTATCAGAGGGCAGAGAGAAATAAATGATGGACGGAAGGAGGTACCGCATTGTATCCGGATGTTAGACATGCCCGCAGCGCAATATATCAAACGACGTCGCGCCCATATCAGAGGGGAGAGAGAAATTAATCAGCGGAGCATCGAGGTTCCCGGAATCAGATTCCGCAGTAGATTGTGATAGAGTTAAAGGGACATAAGAAAAGGAGGTCATCAATAACGCATTCCCACACTCCGACCACAAAGAAAAAAAAGATAACTCACAATCGAGTTCTCGATCCACCGCCGCCAATTACGCCCATCGCACCCATCCCAACACTAATACCGCCCGAAAAGAATGGTTTCTCAGCTTCCTCATCTTCGTCGCTGCCACTCATGCTCTCTTCGGGTCGTTGGATTTTTTGCGGCAGTGCTGTGTCCGTTTTCGGGCGTTTGCGCTTAGCGGGGGTTTTCGGTGCGTTGTCGGGTGATGGAGCAGCAGGGTGGGCAGGCCTCCGAAATTTGGCTTCTACAGGTCTCGAAAAGGTAGGTCCGAGCGACTTGGGACTGATGTCCGTCGAGGTCTTTGGTTTCGCTGGGTTATGGTTTACGGTCTGAGCGAGATGGGTAGTGGAGATGGCAGACTTAGAATAGACTTCCTTTGTCCAAGAATCAGATGCAGGAGAGAGCGACGAGGAGTGTGAGGACGGAGGTTGAGAGTTGAGCGATCCAGGCAAGTAATGCGGATTCGTCTCAATCGAAATGTAAGGATGAGGAGGGTTTTGGGCCTGCGAGTGCGGATGAGAGTGCACGCCAACATTTTGGATTCCATAACCTAAGTTAGACTGAGGAGTGGGGGAAATATGATGTTGATACAATGGTTCAGGTGCCGCCGGATAAGGATTCGGCTGGCTTATGTTCAGGCCAGGTGCGGTCGCACTCCTAGCCGAGCTTGATAGAGGGAGATAGCTGGCATACGGATCTCCAGCAGTGGTCTGAAGGTGGTATGATGCGCTGTTACCTAGTGAGGTTGTCGAACCATTAACAAGGCTAGATTGACTGGAGGTTGCCGCTAGTGCAGGGTCCACATAATGCGGGTGTGATCCCTGAGGGTACTGGCGTTGAGAGTAGCCGTACTGATCTGGCGTGTGTAGAGGATGACGAGGATCCTGAGGGTACGCCTGAGGCTGCTGCTGGTATGAATCAGATCGATGGTGGTGAACTTGGTGCATAGACTGTTCGTGGTTTGGGTGATGCCGTTGGTTCTGCTGGCTAACATGTGCATCAATCCACTGTTGGTATTGTGATTGACTATCCCCTTGGCCCTGCGCTATCGCGTCTGGGTCGTAGAACGTTGACGTAGGACCGATCATGTGCGAGGAGGAGACAATCGATACTGCTGGAGGTTGGATATCTCTATTGGATCCACTTGATGAAGCAATGTGGGTACGAGGCAGGAACCAAGCGTCTGTGAGATTAACTGCCGCGAGCTGCCTCTGAGAAGATGTACTAGTATCTTGACCTACTCATAAGGACTGGTTAGTGCCGAAGATGGGTTCCGAGATATGGAGCATACGAACTGCGGGAGAACGTCGAAGATGATAGACGCGAAAGATCGTGAGTATCCGCAGTCAACTTGTTGTCTTCGGTATGAGGTCCTCCTTGTGATGGCAGCATTTTTCTGGATTTCCGGTGAGTATAACAGGAAACGGTATGTCCTTCTCATCCTGTTTCTCACCTGGTATATATCAACTTATGTCGGCAGTTACCTTGGACCGACGTAGACGGTAGCGGGAAGAAGACACCTCACTGACTTGGTGTCAATTCTTCGGTTACAAGGGGATCTAACACGATGATTTTCCTGAGGACTCCTCTGTTAAAGCTTCGGAAACAATGGGTTCTTTTAGCTCCTTACGTACGGGCGTTTCACAATTGGGTCGAATATTGAGGGAAAAATCAGACGGCAGCCTGCTAAACATCACTGATCATTGTCAAGAATCTCGAAGAAGCCATAAGCGAAGAGGCAAATATCCATTTCCAATCCTACATTTGTTTTATCACATCTGTTCCATCAAGTTTTCCATCGGAGGTTTCAAGCGGCGACTAGACAATTTCTTCTCCGAGTCATGGAACAAGCATGCTCCCGTAATGGACTTCGAGTAGCCATGTGGTGCACTTGTCCGAAGTAAAACTCTACCCTGATATAGCTCGAATTCAAACTCGAGTGCCTTGTTTGCTGGCTGCATATAGGGGCGGACATCACTTGGCCTTCTCTCCCTCCATTCCTGTTATTGAGATTTCGTTCCTCGCGCGACGGTCACTCTTTGTTATCCTTTCCTTAGAAGTGTTGAGGTCTGACGAGTAGTGTCTCTTGCAAACCATACCGGTATCCTCGGGCTTTCGACTGTCGATCTCCGGCAATCTCCCTGTCATCAATGATTTGATCTCCCAGGGGTACCCGATCGACCCGACCTGCTGGTGCAATCTCCCTTGTACCGCGGAGGAACTTATTACTGTCTACTATTGCTCGAGCTCCGAGTGTGACACTCGACATCCTTCTCTGCAGATACCGGCCCGTCCAGCCAGGATTACCCATAACGCTCCCCGATTGCCTCTCAGAAGCCCCTCTTCAAAGGACACAGAGGCTTCGCGACGTGTGGCGTTCCTTGATCGCGCCGCAAGTCAATCTCTAGGCCATGTTCAAACTAGTCGTAATCAATTCATACTCTCTGAGGCACCAGCTATACCTTCTAACTTGCAAAGGGCATTCGTAGATCCTTGTGATCGATTAGGAGAGCAGATCAAAGACTACTGAGGTTGTCCTTACCCAAGTCAGAATAACTATTAGACCCCGTTCCCGAGTACTAAATCAATCGAGACGGATCCACCTCTTCTTGTCCACAGTGGGACAGCCCGTGCTGGGCCTGTACTTGCCTCAAAGTCAAAAGTACGTATTAAACCACCCCGGGTACCCGATTAACCAGGACAGATCCACATGCCTTGTTTGCAGGAGGACAGACGGGCCGAATTGTTCCATTTACACAGCTCTCGTGCAATTTTGTAAATGCCCAGTAAGTATCTAATGTAAAAAAAGTACGAGAACATTAGCGTTGAAGGCCGATGGTCATGGCAAGTAGCCATCTCTGAAATATATAGTACTGACTTGTAGAGCTGAAGATGGTGCACAAGTGCCCAAGGTCAATAGTCACGACCAGAAGTTGTTCCGCTGTGCTCTCTGACAAGCAACCCTTTGCAATTGGGAATTCCGAATTCGTCGAACCTTGACAGGTCTGACTTGTAACAAGATTTCGGCCTTCCCAATTTCACCGCCGTTTTTTTCTCCTGACCATGTCATGATGCGGTCCCATTGTGTCTACGAATTATTTTTATCGCGATGAACTAAAGCCCTTCAATAGAAATTTTCACATACCGGCCCTGCTTCGGCCATTAGTCCACGATTGTCATAAGTATCCCTAAATAACCGCGAGCTTGCTCTTCATACGACAAAGCCAGGGTCCTAGATCAGCCGCGCCCAATGTTGATTACCACATGCAAAATTGAATGTCGATAACTTTAGACACCGCCCAATTTAACCTTACTGGAGATCGTTGTGGCGCTATGCTGGGTCGGCAGTCAAGTTTTTCCTCTCTCAAAAGCTTCGAGGGAAGAAGCAGCGTAGAAAAAAGTTCTTCCCCACCTTCTCACACTACTCATGATGTACGGCTTCTTGCCGAAGCCTGTTGTGAAGAAGTCGGAGGTTCACTAATCCCAGATCAGGCAAGAAAGTCGACACATGGTCGCGCGATCCTGGTGTAAAAAAACCGACTTGTCAAAACTAAGTGTACTTCTTTTTCGGAAGTTACCATTGCCCCTTCATAAAGAGGATTACGCGCAAAGCACAGTAGGGAACCTACCAATCCCTCATGAATCATCGCAACTGTACGTTATTTATTCCTGGGTATACGGTACACGTACGCCTAGCGTACAAGATCAAGATACCAGATAAGTATAGATATTACAATACACGAACGCCGCTAATAAATACCCAGATGATACGTCAAGAATGACTCCTTGATAATACTATATTCTCCATGGTGCCCTATTGGCCAGTAATCCGCTCTTGGTGGAAGCTGAGCCGGGGGCGAGTAACATTGGGGGCGTGAGCAGCGCAGCTATTACGGATGTCGCGCGGTTACGAACGGCAAGCGATCTCACAGAGTGATGAGATATCATTATAGAGGACGTGCTCCTGCTCATGGCTGGGACGGATTTTCCATGGTCGACCGCCAGGGTCCCAAGGTTGAAGACACTGATGCTAGTAGTCGGTGCACTGCAAGAACGAGTATGCTGTGATGTAGGGCAAGCAGGTGGTGGTCCCTGGCTCATGCGCCTGTTTCGTTCTGGTATGTGGTCGGGTATAGTCGTCGAGGACCGCCGGAATGAAGAAACTCTGGACGAAACACATGTGTTCGACGAAAAATCAGATACCAGCTCGGATTCGGGATCGGACGTCTCAGCTTCAGTCAATGTCTCCTCTGACGAAGCATAACCGACGACCTTCGACTCCTCCAACTGCTCGACACGCATCTTTTCCTCCATGATGCTTTCGAACAGACTCTCCTCCATCGAATTCGACAGCTCCTGCTCCACAAGCCTCGCTGACTGTGCCAGTCTGAGCTGTTCAAGTTCGTTCCTTACCTTCCTATAATCCTTCAACCATTCCGCTTGAATCTCTTCCACCTCCCTTTCGTGCTTTTCTTTCATGCTCCCCATCTCTGCCTTGGTCATTCCAACCTCATCTATAAGGTCCTTCACAAACTCTTCGACCATCCGCTCCTTCTGGACGTCCTGGACCATCCGTTTCGCGGCGCGAGTGACGGCTGCCACGCGTTCCCTCCGGATCTTTTCTTTCTCCTGCATCAACTCCGCAGCCTCCCGCTCGAGTTTCCAGATACGATTCCATAGCAAGAGTTGTTCACAGAATACAGTGAAGGCAGTAGACCGAAACGCACGCGACTTAGAGTCGGAGGCGGCGCGAAGGGCTTTAAGCTCCCTCTCTTGCTTCCACATCTTGTTGGTGAGGAGTAACTTGTCGCAGAAAGCGGAAAATGCATATGAGGGCTGTGGTCGTTGAGTGTTCGAGGGTTTAGTGTCAAATGTAGTGGCCTTCAGACGTCGATCGCGACGTTTGCGCTTAGGCATCAAACGTCTTGGGCAGCGGTGTTTGCCAATTTCCAGCTGCTTTTCAAGCAACTGAGAATGTTCGAGAATGGATTTGTCGACTAGGCATGTTAGAGATCGAGATGTCCCTGGGGTCGATGTTTCTGGAGCGACGGTGGCTTTTGGCTTGTGTGCGTGCCGTCTCAATAGGTTGATTACTGCAGTCACTAAAAAGAATATCACGGAAGCTGTGCCGATAATGCAGAGAGATGAGATCGATGGTATTGAGAGGGAATGGTTGTAGGCCTCCGAGGTCGATCGGGTGGGATGCGTATATATCATCGTGATCAACGTGGAGAGCGGGATGCGAAGATAATAGAATCAAAGTCAGCGACAAGTCTTTATATCTGTGAGAGATAGAAGGTCGTTTGGGCCCTTTGTGAGCTTTTGTGAGCCGTTCTTGTTGTCATGCGAAGGATGACCTTGACAACGAGGCAGCCTCAAGTACAACAACCCTCTTGTGGATAAGATTTCACAATCATCTCTCCATACATCAAGTCGCATCTGTTTCAGTAACACGTCTTCTCCATGCTCTGACCATGAGGCAGACTTGCTGATCGACTTGAAAAAGTGAGAAAAGGTTGTAAGCCACGTAATGTGGTTTGTGTAAGCTGAATGGGTAGCCATAGATTGTGACAATGATCGAGTCACAAAAATTTCATGTCCTCTACCGGTGCCACCGAGCTCAGCGCTCTCATTCGACGACGATCCCGACACTAGAGTTTGATATGGGCGCCTACTATGATGAAGTTGAGATAGAGGATATGGCCTGGGACCCTGTGAAGGGTGTCTATCATTACCCTTGTCCTTGCGGAGACCGCTTCGAGATTACTCGAAAGCAACTCGCAAACTATGAAGACATCGCGACTTGTCCGAGCTGCAGTTTGATCATACGAGTCGTGTACGACCCAGTGCGTATTGCGATTTCTTGTTCTACATAGACTGATTTGATTACTCCGCAGCTTGATTTTGAGGATGAGGAGGACGAAGATGATGATGGAGCTGCGAATAGTGAAGAGGATGAAACAGCTGAGAGCGAAGACGATGATGATGAGGCTTTTGAGGATGCAATGGATAAGCTGGCTATCAGCGAGGATGTTCGCACCGCCTTCTCCGCCTAGGCCTACAACGAACCCAATGTAAAGCTAGATTTGTATTACCAGGTTCGTCTCTGTTTACTTTCCACCTCATCTTCCTCTGAACAGTAGTCACTCAGACTATCATGCATTGTATTACTAGTTCTGTTCGCCTCGAGATAATGCCGGTCTGACCTCGCTATGCCCTGAAGACTTCAAAATACCCACCATCCAAGCAACTCCTCCTTTGTTATTCGGTCATTTTCGCGAAGGATTTCACCTCATTTATAATGTTACGGACAATATGACCTTATCGTATATTATACTTTTGACTTCCCGTCATAATCCAATCGCATATCAACCAATCCCCTCCATCCGTGTCCACGTGAACCGATAAATAAAAGATCAACTGTGCCTCACTTACAAAACCTCATAAAATGATGTAATTCTCCATGCATTGTCAGCCCTGTACATAATCCAAAGGTTGAAAACTCCAAGCGCCGCACATGCCTTTATCAGTTTAGCGTCGCCTTGTGGGGCCGCATACTATTTTTATCAATGGTTTATTCCCACTGTATCAGTCTGTCAGCACTGAGTACTGACCATTCATGTCGCAACAGCCATCCCCAGAAACTGCTGCTAACATCGACGAGAGACAGCCTCTCCTTGTTACTTCAAACAGCCATCAGACGATTGAGGAAGGTAGAGCTCCGCCTAGGCCTCAACAACGCAATTGGAAGAAGCTTGCATACCAACTCGTCCTCTGGCTACTTGGTCTTGCTGTTCTCGCCGTGTTCGTCAAGGGCTTCATCGATGCTGACGATACCGACGTCTGTGAAGAATATACTGTCCAATGACTGTCTTTGCTGATGGATAACTCGGTAGTTCGACCTGTGGAAGGCGCTGAATGCAGCTCTTGGTGGTGGACTCAGTGGTGCAGCTGGTATGAATTGTCTCTTTCAGGTCTACGCCGACCAACCTACCCATTTCATCCAGCCATGGTTATCCAGGTGCTGACACTAATGGTACAATCTTGTTTCAATTTCCCAGTATTCTCATGACGCTCATTCCAAAATGCAGCCCTTGCGCACTGTAATGAACTACCAATACCGGTTTGGCACTACCACTTCTGAGGCCATAAACATTCTTTACGCCGATGGTGGATGGACACGATACTACCATGGTCTCGCAGCTGCACTTGTCCAGGGTCCCGTCGCTCGATTTGGCGACACAGCTGCCAACGCCGGTATCCTTGCTCTCCTACAGTCGAATGTATACCTTAAGGACTTGCCTGCACTTATCAAGACCATCTTCGCTTCAATTGCTGCCGCTGGGTTCCGTATGGTTCTTACACCAGTGGATACCGTCAAGACCACAATGCAAACGCAGGGGAGGAAAGGGTTGCCGATTCTGCGTCAGAGGGTGAGTGTTTGAACGACCGATGATTGCTGATCGGTCCGTATTCATTGATGCATTTTCCAAATCTAGATCAAACAATATGGTGTCGGGACAATATGGTATGGGGCCTTCGCAACAGCTGCTGCTACGTTTGTCGGACATTATCCCGTATGTACTCGCTAACTAGAACCTGTAGCTCACTGAGCTGATATTTCAATTGACAGTGGTTCGGTACTTACAATTACCTTGAAGCCAACCTCCCTGCAGCACACACCCTCATTGCAGCACTATTTCGTAGCGCCTTTATCGGCTTTGTTTCATCCGTCATCTCCGACAGTGTCTCGAACTCATTGAGAGTGGTCAAGACGTACCGCCAAGTCAATGACACGCGCATCGGATACCTTGACGCTGCACGCGCGGTCATTGCGATCGATGGAGTAAAAGGGTTACTAGGCCGAGGGTTGAAGACTCGTATCTTGGCGAATGGACTGCAAGGTCTCATCTTCTCTGTGCTGTGGAAGTTTTTCCAGGACATGTAAGTCATTTGACACTTTGGTCGGGGGATGTCATTTGACTGATGTTTGCAGTTGGAATGCCACGAGCAGGCATTAGTCAACTTCTCTAGCGCATATCGATCTATTTGGTGCCAATTGTGGTATAGGTGGAAGTTATGCAGGCCAGCATCTCCTAATCTTCTGTATTCTCAAATTTCCATAGAAAGCTTCCGGTATTTGAATATCTTTCCGCTGAGATACAACATCAGAACAAAGTCGTTCTCACTAGAACCACGATATTAGAGAAAAGAGATTTTCAGAGTGCTAGGTGATAGGCTGATACCTATCGTCCTCAGTGAATCGCAGACGTTCCACAATGGGATCGAGTCGGAGCGTGGACAAAGTAGTCCGAGCAGAAGCCATACGTTCTTCGTGCCTCCGTGATTTCCTACGACGCTTACAGCAAGCTGATGTTGACGCTGAACGTTGAGTATGAATTGGGAGATTGAGCTGGATGATTGTCACCCTTGTCGACAATATCTTAGGCGATCAGGAATAGGTATCTATTATTGTGCTGAGTGCAATGCCTACTCGAGGCGTCAAATCCTCATTCCAGCCGTTTCAATAGTCACTCCGAGCATCTGGGGACTATGGCTACCGAATTATGATCAATGTTCCACCAATGAGTAGTTTTATCAGAAGCGTGGTCCAGTCCTACGTCAAGAAAAGCTTAATTTAAGCAAAAATAATTCTAAATCAATCATATAAGTCTCTTCGCCTGGGAGTCGAACCCAGCTTTCGCGCGACATCAAGCAATGGTAATGACAGGCGCGTGTACTAACCGATATACTAGCGAAGACATGAAAGAAACAAAAAGATAAAAGTATTCGACTACAGCCCACCGACGGATCTGCCCGCTCCCACGCCTCGCATCATGGAAACAAAAAAGTGTTCGGCAACGCTTGTTCTTCAAAATTGAAAATGGCGTCCTCCGAGCCTTCCACCTTCATTGACCGTGCTCAGTCCTTCATCTCCGAGAATAAGCGCGTTATTCTTATTGGCGCCGCCGCTGCTCTCGCCGTTGGAGGTGTCGCTTATTACGCCTCAACTTCGTCACGGCCGCACGCGCGACCAGACGTTGAAAAAAGTCCTCGTAAGGAGAAGAAGAAGAGCAAGGGGAGCAAGAAGAAGAAGACTGTGAAAAACGTGGATGGGCCTATTCTTGAAGAGATTGTGTCACCAAAGCCCAAGGTCGAGAGCGAGGATTTGGGTGTGTCACATGGAATTCACTATATGGTGTCTCTAACAATGTGCAGTTGATACACCATTGACTCCAGAGCAGATTGCTGCGTTGTCGAGTGAGGTCAGTTTTAGTGTCCATCTCTTTGAAACCGCCCGAATCATCAACGACGTTGGCAGAAACGCGCAGAACTCGCGAGAAAGTTGAAGGAACGAGGGAATCAAACGTACAAGGAGCAGAAATTCAACGAGGCAGCCGTTTTCTACACTCGCGCTATCCAGGTTTCACCAGACCCCGTCTTTTACAGCAACCGCGCTGCATGTATGTTGTGTTCGTTTTTCTCTTTAGGGGCTGACTGAACCTCGCGTAGGTTATGTCAACATGAAACCTCCTCAGTATGACCTCGTAGTTTCAGACTGTGATGAGGCATTAAAGCTCGACGCCATGTACGTCAAGGCTCTCAACCGTCGTGCCTTGGCACTTGAGAGCCTTCAACGGTACGAAGAGGCGATACGCGGTAAGGTTGATTTTCCTTCTCAATTTATGCTTCTAACCTCGCCTCAAGATTTCACCGCGGCAACCATCCTCGACAACTTCTCGAATCCAAATACCGCACAGGCCGTCGAGCGTGTGATACAGACGGTCTCGGTCAAAAAAGCGGCAGAAATTATGGCCACTCGCGAACCTCGGCTACCTTCCTTCACATTTATCGCTGCCTATTACTCTGCCTTCCGGCCCCGTACGTCTGCCATTTCCTCGCTTCCATTGTCAGCTTACACGTAAAACAACCCAGGACCCCATCCCACTCTCCCGGAGAATCCATCAACGGGTGACAACACCTTGCTTCTTGCATTGCAAGCACTCGAGGCTGCCAACTATGTGCACGCGTTGACGCTCGTGAATGAGGCCATGGACCAAGGAATTTCTTGGGATCAGGGTCGTGCCGAGGCTCTGAATTTGCGGGGAACGTTCAAGTGAGAGACGCGTCTTATTCCGACCTCATTTGCTAATGATGCACTAGATTCCTTATTGGCGATGTTGCGGGAGCTAAGGAAGACCTCCTCGCTTCGGTAGAGGTTGTTCCGAGCTTCACGCAGAGTCTCGTGAAGCTCGCCTCCGTACACATGGAGCAAGGAGACGCTCCTAGCGCCTTCAAGTGCTTCGAGGAGGCAATCAAGCACAATGAGAATGACCCGGACATTTACTATCATCGCGGACAGGGTGAGCAACTACAAACTCAATGATACCTTCGTTGCTAACGCTGGCAACAGTCTACTTCATCATGAACCAATTCTCTCAGGCCGCAGAGAACTATACAAAATCTACCGAGCTGGACGACTCTTTCGTGTTCTCACACATTCAGCTCGCCGTTGCCCAATACAAGTCGGACAACATCGCCAACAGCATGGCTACATTCCGCCGAACACTCAAAGCATTCCCCCAACGAAGCGAACCTCAAAACTATTAGTACGCACCTTTTTCTTCCTTTTTTCCTTCACCATCCCATACTGATACCTCTTTCCCCAGTGGCGAACTCCTCCTTGACCAACAACGTTACGAAGATGCCATCGAGAAATTTGACCGCGCTATCGAACTCGAAAAGCTCAAGCCAAAACCCAACGTCCTACCCCTAGTTAACAAAGGCCTTGCTTTGTTCCAATGGAAAAAGGACATCGGTGCCGCTGAGCGCTGCTGTGGCGAGGCGTTGAGGATCGATCCGGAGTGCGAGGCAGCAGTAGCGAGTCTTGCTCAGTTGAACTTGCAGCAGAGTAAGGTTTCAAAGGCGACGGAGTATTTCGAGAGGCAGGTGGACCTTGCGAGGAGTGAGACCGAGTTGCAGAATGCATTGTCGTTCCAGTATGTGAGTGGCGATTTTGACAATGATTTGGTGTTGGGAGCGGGAATGCTGATGTCGGGTTTAGGCAACTGGAGCACAGGTCGAGTTCCTCAAGAATTATCCGCAAATGGCTGGACAGCTTAGTGCACTCGCACAGTCGTTGTCTTAAAGTGTGCTCACTCACATAGATTTACCTATTCCATATTTTTTTTTCTGTAATTGACGTATCACTCTATCACTAACGTACCCACAATATGTGCCTGTCGCTCTCATCCCAAGTAAACTATCAGCCAGGTTGGTCATAGGCTTAAAGCCATCCAAGCGCGTCTCAAATTTTCCAGTCTCCGCTGTCTGCTTGAGTAGGCAGCAATGCAGCACTGCGTACGAATTAGCGAATAGATAGCCTTCTCGAGCGGTTGTAGAATGGAAAGCCTTCTAGGGCATGCGCACAAAGTAGAACGAGCTGTCGAGGGTGTATGAGGCGAAAGTGTTGGTGTAGGAGATGAGAGAAGAGACGTCGGGGAGGACGTCGGGGATGCGCTCCGCCAAAGGAAGACCTTCCCGGGTAACAGGGATAAGAATGTTTCGCGGCATCCACAGAAGGAGCTTGCTTGAAAATGCGATGTCGCAATTCTACAGCCTGAAAAAGCCGTTTACCTAAAAAATGGATCAGGCCTGTCAGGCTCTGCGGACGCACACCCAGGCCAACGCCCCACCATGTCCTGTACGATGTCAGCATGACCCGTATCTTGGACGGCGTTGGCAAGATCCGCTCCGTTGAACAAAATGGGACTCTTATTAGGGTTGTTTTCCTCATGAAGCCCAGACAGTGATGGGCCGCGCTGGACGAAAATTACGTCGAAGGGTGGTCAAAAGACGAAATACAATTTGCGATATAGGTCAAAAATAAATCCCCCATATTGCTAGTGATGAATGAATTAATGTTGCTCTACTTCAGTATGAAAATAATGTTTGATACATGTACAGCTAGATCTCGGTGTGCTGGCAGCGGCCCATACCAGCAAGCGCAGTGCTTCATCCTTTCTGGCCGCCGAACCAACAGCCGCAGCTTGATACTAAAATCTCTTTTACATACACACAAAAACTAGATGTTATTTGATGTTAATCTTTTCTCGTCCAAATCCAAACGCGTCAGCACTGTTAAGCCACAAATGGGTTCAAGGAGTCAATACACTGGTGCGACATAGGAGATGCAATCATCGACGCGCTATTGGAGTTTATGCAAAGTAAACCAACAACTTCTATTTAAACCTCTCAGAAACCGACTTCTGCGCCCAATAGTCTTGATGTCCTGTCCATCCTTGTCGACGTACTCCCATTTAGGCGAAGTCAGCAACATGGAGGTATCATACTGATATACGACGTGCATATTGCATAAACCAGCCTAATACTTTAGTGGTTAACTTGATAACTATGTCAAATTACAAGACACCAGACCGATAATGTCATGCTCTGGCTTCCGGAAATTCCCAATCTCAATTTCTTCAATTGAGTGAAGTCGTGACCAACGAAAATTTGGGAGTCCAATCACAGGGTTCCCTTGCAAGGATTCCGGAGCAATTTTATACATAGAATCTTCAGTGCCCAGTTGAATCTCTAACTCGGGGATCTTTGCATCATGTGGTATTGTCCATTGTCCATTATAAAATGACTGTGCACCAGGGATTTTCTGATGGAATGCGGTGACTAATGCTCTGTCGACCAGATGAATGCCATGAGACCCTTCAAAAACAAGATAGTGTCGCAGCAAGTTATGCGCAGGTGCGTCAGATAAGTCCGACAGACGAGACTGAATCGCGAGAGTAGCTCAAGATAGCACTGGATATCAGTGTGTTCAGTATAGATATATCGACATTGTACTTTTCTAGATACATACCTGGATGTCAGTGTGTTCAGTATGAATCCAAGACATGAAAATTGACTACAGTGCTTATGTGAGCTGAATTTATTATCTCCTTCAAGTCTGTACAGAACTTGTCGTCACATGTGCGCACCGTGCATGTGTTTATTAGGCACAAACCTGAGAATGGAAATGTCGACACCTCCCGACTCTCCATTTTTGTCAGCAATTCCTTGCGAAGATGCCTGTTGAACTCCCCCTCGACATACTCTGGCAGATATGCAATGCAGCTTGGGAACCACACAACTTTGTATCTGGCGACATCTTTGCCAAAGGTCCTCGTAATGAAGCCGTCATCAAGATATCCGAAGCCTCCTCGCGGCTGCGCCCGTTTGCACTTGCCTTGCTTTTCAGAGAGGTGTTCAACTGGAAAAGGGGTGATTATGAGGGAGGTGTTTGGCCAACCACAGTGTGGCCTTATATTCGGTGCGCCATTCCTCAAGGGATGAATTGAGAACATTGACGTACAGTCATCTAGAATCCTAAATATAATCGATGCAGATTACATGCCTGGCTCATGCATGCTCTATGACGACCGTGATCTTCTAAATGCATTGCCTAAATTAATATCCACGAGTCAAGTTAGGTTGAGGTTTACGCCTAAATCGCCGCAGGACGTATCTCTGCCATATCTGCTTGCAGTCTCAACCTTGCCTTCTCTGCATACTTTGAAATTGCAACAACGACGCTTTGATGAACCAAGACTGGTCGATGTCTTTGTCGAGATGCGTCAATTATCTTCCCTCGGCCTGACCCTGTCCGAATTGCAAGATATACCAGACGTGACTGACTTTCGACGGGAGGTCTATTGGGAAGAGGAGAATGACGTTGTTTCCAAAATACTCCAATTGTTTTCCGCAACACTGATAGAGTTGGAAATCTCCGGTGACCTCATTGAGTTGCAGATGATAGCGTCAACCAAATGGCCAAAACTTGCCACACTTCGTCTAGTGAATCACGTCCCATACTACGAACATCAATACCTTCCTGTTGTGGTTGCACAGATGCCATCCCTGCATACTCTTCATTGCAACTTTCGTGCAGAAAAATTGCTTCGACGACCACTCATTTTCTGCTCGTCCGTCGAAGTTCATCCACCCCTTTCCGCTGTCCTTCCGGACCTGTTATCACTCTCGTTATCCAATCTCCAGCCTGGGGAGAAAATCGTCGAACAACTTCCTATTAATCTGAAGGCCCTACATGTTGTAGCCCTTCGGGACCACATTGTGCCCAATACATCACCTTTCAACTATTCTGGCTTGACGGATGCTGACGCGATCATTTGGGTCGATGCGGCCTCCAAACTTTCCTTTTTGGTTCGGTTAAGTCTAGGTCTCAAGTCAACTCCTTCAGCTACCTTGCTTGCACATATTTCTAGGTCATGTCCAGGGCTCGAATACCTAGAGCTTGAACAAGAGTTTTTCGAAAGCAACAACAATGAGTCGCCCCCATCCACAACGGTTTGTCAACTCTCTTTTGGATTTTTTTTTTTCGGCAGCCTCTCATATTCACATCGTAGGAATCCCTTATTGTACCTCTCCAAAAGCTCCCTCGACTACGTGAGCTTCGCATATCAATGGAGTTGGGACCATCCCTGGAATATATATATCAAACGGGTCCTCCTCTTACTTCATTGGCGTTTGAGGATCGTGCGCAGAAGACTGCTATGTTGTTTTCTGAAAACTTACCAAACCTAAAGTTCCTTGGACTTTCATGTGCAACAAGGTTCATCCTGAAGTTTGGTCGTTATTGTATGTGGTATATGTTGGAGATCGTTCGACAAGGGGGACAGGTTCACATTCTAGTAGCAGATTCCATCTAGTATCACTACCATAACAAACAAGAAACTCCTTGTGTGTGCTCCTCAGGGCATTCTCGGGACTTGCTATATTGACACATGTGGCAACACAACAATGTAAGTGGCACTGTCGACCTTTACTCACTGGCTTTCCCATTATTCAACTATTCATTTATCTATTCATTTATTCCCATGTTCTATTGTTATGATACAAATTGTCCATTGATTTGCAGCTGTTGTTAAAGAGTGAGGGAATGTCAGACTCTGCTCCAGGGAGAGGGGGGGAGCCAAAACTCAAGCTAAGTATTGGAGGAAAATATGCAAAGAAAATTACAAGATACTATTGACTGAATTGTTTAAGCCCAGAAATCTGGACAATTTTTCATGCTCCTTGGTCTCAAGGTAAACTGAAAGCTCATGTGACACAAGATAAATGTCTAGTCCTCAGTTCACAAAACAAGAACTCTATTAACCTGTAACACAAGGTAAATGTCTAGTCTACAGATAGCAATGGCGAGTCTTGTTCAATTGAGTTTGCAGCAGAGTAAAGTTTCAAAGGTGGCAGAGTATTTTGAGAGGCAGCTGGAGCTTGCAAGGGATGAGACCAAGTTGCAGAATGCATTGTCATTCCAGTATGTGAGTGGCAATTTTGACAATGTTTTGGTGTTGGAAATGGGCATGCTGATGTCAAGTCCAGAGCACAGGGTGAGTTCCTCAACAATTACCCACACATGGATGGCCAGCTCAATGCACTTGTATGGTTATTGTCTTAAAGTGTGTTTGGTCACAGTTTTTTCCTTTTCTATGATTTTTTTTTTCTGTAGTTAACATATCACCTTATCATTAACATACCCACAACCATGTGCCTATTGCTCTCATCTCAAGTAAACTATTGCCCTCCCAGATAGACTCAGGTTGTGGAGTCAAGAGTTAGGATTGATGCCAACTCAAAGGCTATTGAGATGGAGTAGTATTGAGAGAAGGAGCGGTTGAAGTCTGTTTCTAGTATTTGAAGTCAGCAGGAATCCCTACCATAAATGAAACACACATTTCTTCCTATGATGATTCTGTACTTGAGCTTTGGTTGATAAATTTATGTACATACATGCAGCCAATCTGGTACAAATAAAATTATTAGTAACTGTCTTTCCAACCCTCTGCTTCAAATCACAAAAAATAATCAGACACCTATAATAAATTCAACTGGGTCATACAAACTAGCCAGATTGTCAAAAGAGAGATTTAGATTATTAACATTTTTCAATCTCCACATCAACTCTAGCAGGGGCTAAAAAGATGATATTCATAGGAATTGAACCGAAACTTTGATCTGATAAACTAAGCTACTAATTTACATAGACATTTATTGGGAGAGCATCATGTACAAATACCTTATATACAGCACTTCAATACCAGTCTTGATAAATACATCAAATTTCCAATAATCTGCCAGGTCACAAATCAGCCTGCCTTCTCAATCATACAATCAGCCAAAGTAAATAATCATCATTGATTTCCTATCTATTACATCATCGCCCCCGTCTCGGACCTTTGACGATCTGTGCGTGCCTGCGCTCGTTCCATTCAATCTCTTCCGAGGCCCACAGCCGGCCTTCATTGAAGACGGGCCATCCATTTTCCCAGGTAACAGGGAATCAGAATGTTTCACCCACCGTGTCCTGTACGGTATCAGCATGACTCGTATCTTGGACGGCGTTGGCAAGATCCGCTCCGTTGAACAAAATGGGGTTCTTCGGGTTGTTTTCCTCTTGAGGCCCGGATGGTGATGGACCCTGGATGAAAATTACGTCATAGGGAGGTCAGAAGACCAAATTCAATATGCGATAGAGGCCAGAAATCAATCTTTTATTTTGAATGTTTGATACACGTACAGCTAGATCTCGGTGTGTTGGCAGCGGCCCATACCAGCAAGTGCAGTGCTTCATCTTACTGGCCGCCGAACCAACAGCCGCAGCTTAATACTAAAATTTCCTGGTTTTTCTTTTTCATACTCACAAAAACTAGATTTAACTCGATGTTATTCTTTTCGAATCCAAGAGCGTCAGCACTGTCAAGCCACAATGAGTTCAAGGAGTCTATACACTAGTGCGACATAAGAGATGCAATCATCAATGCGCTATTGGAGTTTATGGTAAACCAACGACTTCTATTAAAACCTCTCAGAAACCGACTTCTGCGCCCAATATACGTAATTTCCAATGGATTTGATGTCCTGTCCATCCTTGTCGACGCACTCCCATTTAGGCGGAGTCAGTAACATGGAGGTATCATACTGATATACGACGTGCATATTGCATAAACCGGCCTAATATTTTAGTGGTTAACTGGGATAAATATGTCAAATTACAAGTCACTTACCAGACCGATAATGTCATGCTCTGGCTTTCGGATATTCCCAATCTCAATTTCTTCAATTGAGTGAAGTCGTGACCAGTGAAAATTTGGGAGTCCAGGCACAGGATTCCCTTGCAAGGATTCCGGAGCAATTTTCAAGTACATAGAATCTTCAGTGCCCAGTTGAATCTCTAACTCGGGGATCTTTGCATCATGTGGTATTGCCCATTGTCCATTATAGAATGATTGTGCACCAGGAATTTTCTGATGGAATTCGGTGACTAATGCTCTGTCGACCAGATGAATGTCATGAGACCCTTCAAAAACAAGATAGTTGTGACGAGTCCGCTAAATGCCATGATACAAACCTACCAGTGTCGAGGATAACTTCAACATTCTTCTTCAAATACGTCTCTCCATCCAATTTTTTATTTTCGGATGGGAGCATCCAATGACCTGAGCGCGTGGCAGCAATTGGTCCGCGGAGGTTTGGTATCATTGAAGGAAGAAAACCAAAGCCCAAAGTGCCGGATTGAAGTGACATAGATACCAGCAAAGTGGGGCGTTTCTGGTTCATGGTCAAAAATGAGTTTGAGGCATTTGTGTGGAAAGGCTTACAATGGAATGAGTGCCAATCATGGATTGTTCCATGAAAGTCTATAGGAGTGTCAAAACTAGATGATGAAGGCAGCCCCACCTATCAAACGTACGCTCATCTTGTCCTTGACACTAGTAAACCAATCAAGTCAGATAAAATCAAGCAAAAGTTCGCATTAATCACGTAGGTGCCAGGCCCATCATTCCATCGTAGAAAGTCGACTCGGGGTCACATATTCTCTTATCAGAACTTGAAGGTTTTCCAATGTAGCTATCCACGGCAGCGCCAAAAAGGAACGGGACTTGGGCTTCGACGATGTCACCAGAGGACTCGTTTTTCTTTTGAATCGTAATCTCGTCCATGTATCGCAGGAAAGCTAGAAGCGTTGTCCACCCTGACAAACTGGGAAAATAATAAGGACTCACTAAACCATGAGCCGTCTTGGTAATCAACTCTCCGCACCTCATTTGAAACAAGCTTCCCAGATGGGTATGGGCCTCGAGGGTTAGCCTGATATATATGTGTCTCGTACGAGGGTGGTTCAAATCGCTGACAGCCAGGTAAGCGACTTTTCGGATCCATATAATCGCTTGTCAGCCAGCTATTGTTCTGTTAGTAACCGAGTGAGGAAACGCCGGTCGGACAACATACGTGTCCCAGGAGCCTATTTTGAAAATTAACCCTAATTCACGCAGTCACAGCTGAAGAGGATCACCTGTATCAAGGAGAATGCGGAATGGCCTTGCGTGTGTCGCTAGTTCCTGTTGTTACATGAATCAGACCAATTGGTCGACCACAGGCAGTCTGACTTACCAGAGTAACGATACACTCGACAGGTCGCATAGTTGCCAAGGAATCTACACTGAAGACTTCCGAGTACCATGCCACACGAGGGGTAGGAGCCCCCCGTACTGCTGCGTGCCGAGGCATTGCCTCAAAATGCATCTTGTCGTGAACAGGGGTCGGAGGGGGGAGAGGATGCTTCCTGGCAATACGCTCGATATCGATCGACTCGAAGACCTTTGGAACCCAAAATTTGAACGTATGGTTGGGGTCGAGGCTTCCGTATGTTGTCAGCACATATAGCATCTTCATGTCATTATCCAACAACATATTGGTCATCATCGCGAACGTTACTGAAGCCTGAGTACTCACCTCGCGCAACCAAGGAAGTTGATAATATGAGGAACTGATGTCGACATCGTCATTGAATTTGATATCGATTGGAACATAGAAGGACATTTTCGAAAGTTATCTCGCAGATGAAGGATGCTAGTCACGATTTGAGAAACAGGTGAATCGGTATCTTTGGGGGCCAAATGTCAGTCGTATCGAATGCGACTTTTATATTCGCGGGCCGAATGTCAGTCGGGTTGAATGTGGCTTTAAACCGGCTAGAATGCAAACGGTTCCGATAGTCACAGGGCTTGGAGGTTGCAGGCACGCAGAGTTGCGTTGATCGTGTCATGAAGTAACTGGCACATTTCCCGGATTTCTGTCAGTCCTGTAACTGTCGAGTCAGGACTTGGGAATTTGGAAAACATTCGGGTTTCGCACCGAATTTTTGAGATCGGAGCTCCGTGTGACAGCCGTTGCAAGTCGATGGCCCCAAAATCGCAGTGTTAAACGTTCGTGAGCCGAATGTCAATTGTTCCAAATGCGACTATTGGACCTACTCAGTCCTGTAACTGTCGGGTCAAAATTTGGAGAACATCTGGATAATCCGCACCGAGTTTTTGAGATCGGAGCTCCTGTGTCACAGCTGTCTAAAATGTGTTGATCGTGCCATGAAGTACCCCTCACTCCCGGATTTATCCTGTAACTGTCGAGTCAGGACTTGGGAATTTGGAAAACATCTGGGTAATCCGGACCGAGTTTTTGAGATCGGAGCTCCGTGTGACAGCCGTTCCAAGTCGATGGCCCAAAACTTGCATTTGTCGCGTGTTGAACGTTCGTGAGCGGAATGTCAGTCGTGTTGAATGTGGCCTTCGACTGGCAGGTTCGTCCCAGGACTTGGTCGTTGCAGGCATTGCAGGCATGCAAGGGCCTGGGGGTGTCGGATCGGGTAATGGTTGCTATGACATACCCTTCTGTCTGTTCTTGCTTACATGGTCTTTTATTGCCTCAATTTTTTTTTACCTTCTAATAAGGTTGACTCTAAAGGAAATAGACTAGTCCCCTGTCTCAGATGCCTTGAATATATCAAACATGGCAAAGATAGTATTACCAATTCTTCTCTCCAAAGTTATCAAACAAGTCAGAAATGGAAAGCTACATTTGCAGGTGTGTCACAATAGCAGGTCTGAATTCTATTTGACACTCATGTAATATTGTGATCTCTTTTGTTGGACCAGCTGTGGCAGCGGCATCTCAAACAAACATTTCCATCTCTTTCCTTTTTTGTACTTATTTTTACTAATGTGTGTAGCAATAATAAGTACTTGTTCCTCAGTTCACCGGAAAAGAACTCTGTTTGACCTGTAGCAATAATAAGTACTTGTTCTACAGGCAATGTAAGTAATTATGAACCACAGCCAGGATAAGAAATGACACACCCTCAGTTCACCGGAAAAGAACTGAGGGGTATCCTAATATCGAAGGTATTTTATACGAGGGTTAACCCGATGTGGCTGAGGTGCTGTATAGTTGTAATCAAGAATGATCGAGCAGAAGAAAAGATGAGAAAGGAAAGAAATAAGTGATAGCCAAGCCCCATCGCCACAGCTGAGAGTTGCCTCCTAACACTCCCCCAGACTCAAAGCTGCGGCTTGAGGTGTAGTAATCCGACGAGGTATTCATGGCAAGGACAAGGTAGCGGCTGTAGCAATAATAAGTACTTGTTCCTCAGTTCACTGGAAAAGAACTCTGTTTGACCTGTAGCAATAATAAGTACTTGTTCTACAGGCAATGTAAGTAATTATGAACCACAGCCAGGATAAGAAATGACACACCCTCAGTTCACCGGAAAAGAACTGAGGGGTATCCTAATATGGAAGGTATTTTATACGAGGGTTAACCCAATGTGGCTGAGGTGCTGTATAGTCGTAATCAAGAATGATTGAGCAGAAGAAAAGATGAGAAAGGAAAGAAATAAGTGATAGCCGAGCCCCGTCGCCACAGCTGAGAGTCGCCTCCTAACACTCCCCCAGACTCAAAGCTGCAGCTTGAGGTGTAGTAATCCGACGAGGTATTCATGACAAGGACGAGGTAGCGGCTTGGTAAAAAGGTCGGCAGGATTTTCAGTAGAAGGGATATGTAATACGTCAATGTCTCCCTTCTTTATGCATTCACGAATATAATGGTGTCGTATGTCGATGTGTTTTGCTCGAGCATGTCCCTTGGTATACTGAGCAAGAGACCTGGCAGGGGAGTTGTCGACGTGAATAACTGCTGGGAGGGTTTGGGGTAAATCAATGTCAAGCAGCCAGTTGAATATCCACATGGCCTGCTGTGCGCCTCGAGTCAACGCCATGTACTCAGCCTCAGTAGTGGAGAGGGTGACGGTAGGCTGTCGTTTAGAGCTCCAAGACACAGCTCCCCCAGCCATTGTGTACACGTAGCCTCCAGTTGATCGTCGAGTGTCAAGATCCCCTCTGTAGTCTGCATCGACGTAACCAATAGGTTTCAGGTCTCCCTCTCTTCGGTAGGTTATACAATAGTCCAAAGTCCCGTTCACATACTGCATCACATGGCTCAAAGCCTTCCAGTGAGCAGGTCCAGGATTGCTTTGGAATCGTGCGAGGAGGCTGACAGCATACGATAGGTTGGGTCGAGTTGCAGCTTGTGCCCACATCAATGACCCCAGGGCTTCACGGTATGGTTTGTCTTTCATGTAATACCTTTCTGACTCGTTCGATGGGGATTGAGACTTGGTGAGGACTAAGCCTGCTGGGAGGGGTGTGTACTTGGGGTTTGCCGACTGGAAGCCGAAACGTTTGAGCATGCATTCCAGGTATGGGCATTGAGATAGGGATATGTCGCCTGTATCTGGGTTCCTGTCAAAACATACCCCCAATATATACTTCAACTCCCCCATATCCTTGATCTCAAACTTAGACCCAAGCTCATCCTTTGCCACCCTAGCTCCCTCAGAGGTTGTAGATGCTCCTAGGACATCGTCGTTGTAATTGTCAGTGATGGTGTGTTCCCATCCGACCTGTTTGTATCGGACGCAACTGTTTGCTCGAGAGGCTAGGTAACCCAGATCATTGTATGCCTTGTCCAGTGTGTTCCACCAGTTGTGACCACCTTGCATGAGTCCATAAAGGGTTTTCTTGAGGTGGAGAACCTTTCCCTCCCCCCCTTAAAAACCAGGTGGAGGTCTCATGTATACGGTGTGGCCAAGAGTACTGTTAAGGTAAGCCGAGGTGAAATCAACTTGCCAGACATGCATCCCCAGTGCCGTTGCAATGGCTACTGTCATCCGCATTGACTCCAGCCACACTACTGATGCGTAAGTTTCATCAAAATCCTCACCTCGTACTTGAGTATATCCCTTCGCAACTAGTCGAGCCTTCCTCTTCACGATGTTTCCCTCAGCATCAAACTTGTTTGCAAAGACCCACATGCAATCCACCACCTTCTTGTCTCCCAGTATGTTTTCTGCCTCAATGACCTTCCAAACCTCCTTATCATCCATAACCTTCAGTTCAGCCTCTATGGCTGGTGCCCACAATTCCGGTCGTCTCATGGCTTCCTAGTAGCTCCTCGGAACCTGAAAATCCGCTGCGTCGGACTTCGATGCAAGAAAAGCAAAGGCGGTGGTAAGCAGTGCCTCTGGTGCCTCACCGTCGTCTGCCCAATCCTCCCCAGCTTCATGTGCTGCTGCCTGGAGATCTAGAGATTCTTGAGATTCCAGGATAGCCCAAGTAGGTCGCGTCACTCGAGAAGACCGCTGTAGGGTAGGCTCAGCCTCCATTCTGACTGAAGGTGTGGTACTGATCGTTATGTTCTATTCAGGGTGTAGGGGGCCATTGGTGGACCGGATCCGGGGTGCTATCTGTTGTCGTGGGTACGGAATTGTGGGTGTCGTCTTGTCTGAGGGCACAGGCAAACGTGAGACTAGATCATTGTCTTCAGGGATCTCCAATGTTCGGTGACCTATGCCTTCCTCAAAAATAATGTCTTGGCTAGTAATGATTATGCGGGTGTTCTTGTCGTAGAGTCGATAACCATGGCTAGAGTATCCCACCAAGACATATTTGATTGATTGAGGGTCGAGTTTTGATTTGATGAGCTCCTTGGGGACCCTGGCATACCCAATGCATCCAAATGGACGTAAATGTCCCACGTCCTGTTTTCTTCCTGTCCACTTCTCCTCTGGTACACTGTCAGGGTGACAAGACGATGGCAGTAAGTTTTGAGTGTAGATAACTGTGGATGCAGCCTCCGCCCACAAGTTCTTAGGTAACCTACTTTCAGCCAACAAGCATTGGACGCTGTTGAATACTGTACAAATTGAGCGTTCGATGACTCCATTCTGGGAGTGGGCATATGGAACAACCATCTTGATCTCAATCCCAGTCTCTTGGCAGAAGTTATGCCAGAGATGGTTCACCCACTCCCGTCCTTTGTCAACTTGGATGGTACAAACTTGATTCCCAGTTTGTCGCTCTGCTTCCTTTACGTAGGATTCCATTGCTGCCAGGGTTGTATTACTTGTCAGGTAAGATGCTTGGAGTCGTGACGAGCCAGCATCAGTGAACATCATGAGATAGATTGGCATCCCCTAGGGAAATCATGGTAGCAGGACCCCACAAATTAACATAGACCTTTGTTCCTGCTGTTTGTATATCCTCTGAGGTACCATCAAAAGGTCCTGTAGTGTGTTTCCCATAGATACAGTCTTCACAGAGTCCAGGTGCATCACTTGCCTCTTTTAGGTGTAACCCAGTGACCAATTTTCGAGTCTCCAAGCTGTGGATGGCCTGCACACTGGCATGGCCAAAACGCTGGTGCCAGACGTCCAGCTCAACAGGTTTGTTCAGTGAACTGGCAACAAGAGCTTTTGTTGTGATTTGGGGTTCAGGTCTTGTTGGTCCAGGTTTGAGGGAGTTAACACTTGTGACAGGGCGGAGATCAAGGAGGTACATTCGGTTAAGTTTACTTCCCTCCATAAAGACAGTTCCTGATTTGTCTTTGAACAGGGCCTTCCCTCCTGTGAAGATTACCGAGAATCCTAAGTCGTCCAATTTTCCAATTGAGATGAGGTTTGCTGCTAGGTCAGGGGTGTGGAGGGCCTTGCTGAAGACCAGTGTCGAGGTACGTCCATTTGTCTGAACAAGCTTTCATACTGTGCCCATTCCTAAAATGTTGAAGGTTCCCCCCTGGTTTGCTGCCACTCCCTGGCAAGGAGTCGGATATTTTTGGTAAGTCTCAAAATCATCTCATTCCACAAAGCAATGATCCATGGCCCCTGAGTCCGCATAGCTAGCAATGACCCCTCCTGCTTGGAATGCCACAGGCTTGGTAGATTCCTCGATGCTATCCAAGTAACTGTCCAGGGGTTTCATGTTCTCATCATATACTGTGGCCAGTGCAAACGGGAGCATGGTCATTAACACGTACGTGGTTTGGGTGTCTGCAGTGGTGTTTGCCATGTTTGCAGCGGGGGTCTGATTTTGAGCCAGAGCCGAGGAGTTTCCGCTTGCTTGGGGAGCTGTTGGATTTCTCCTTCGCCCAAAGTTCGGAGGAAATTGTCCCTCCTTCCCCCCACCTCTCCAGTAACAATTTTCAATCGAGTAACCAGTCCTACCGCAGTTCGGATTCACACAGACCAGTTTCTTTTGAGGTTGGGGTGCTTTAGTAAACAATGCCGTGGAGGTTGTCCCTGCAGTCGAGGATCGTTCTTTTATCCTCTCCCAATGAAGTGTCAAGCTGGTGATGAGTTCGACTGAGGTTTTGGTTGATTGAAGTGACGCCACAATATAGTCCCAGGAGGCTGGGAGAGATGATATGATGATGGCACGGAACTGGTTGTCCTTGATGTCAGCACCCTTTTCTGTGGCGTTGTTCCATTTTGAGCGAAGGTCAGTAATATGTTCTGAGAAATCCGTCCCATCTGTGTATTTTGCAGCCCAAAGCACACTCTCAGCAGAGTTTGCTCCTAAGTCTGAGATTGTCCCATACATCTCCTTCAATGTAGCCCAGGCCTTGGCAGCTGTGTCAGACATTTTTATCCCGAGACCGATGGGTTTTTTGAGTTGTATACAATTAGAGCCAGTGCCCATGCGTTCCTCACTTGCCATTCTTGGGGTGATGGGGATTTGTCCCACCATTCGGTGGTAGGGGGTGTCAGTATTGTAACCTTGGCTGTAGGTTCTGGGATAGAACCTTTAAGGTACCCTTCCACACCCTTAAGTCGTGCTGCGAGGAGGACTCTGTCTCTAAAAGTAATGTAATTGGTGCCGTCAAATAAGAATTTGTCTGGGAATGTAGGGGGATTACTGTTCCCTCCAGTAGTTGCAGTGATTGTCATTTTGTGTATGTAGTGGGTGTGGTAGTAGTGAGCGCTTTACGAGGCCTATAACCTGTAGCAATAACAAGTACTTGTTCCTCAGTTCACCGAAAAAGAACTCTGTTTGACCTGTAGCAATAATAAGTACTTGTTCTACAGGCAATGTAAGTAATTATGAACCACAGCCAGGATAAGAAATGACACACCCTCAGTTCACCGGAAAAGAACTGAGGGGTATCCTAATATGGAAGGTATTTTATACGAGGGTTAACCCGATGTGGCTGAGGTGCTGTATAGTCATAATCGAGAATGATCGAGCAGAAGAAAAGACGAGAAAGGAAAGAAATAAGTGATAGCCGAGCCCTGTCGCCACAGCTGAGAGTCGCCTCCTAACAATGTGCTTTTTTGCATCCACCTTATAATGTCTAGGTTTTAGTAGGAGTGGTGTTTAGCCCCTTCTTTCATTACCTCCACCATGAATGTTGCCAACTTCAATTGTCAAGGACCTTGGCACCATCTTACCACTGCACTCCCTCTGTACCTTGCTTGGCTCAACAATTGGGTGTTGCAGCCCCTTTTCTTCCTGTTTGCTGTCTGGGATCAGGCAGACAATCTGCAGGTTTGGGGGTCACTGCTGTTTGCAACCATAACCCAGATGATGGATTTATTACTCCAACCCATTCTCCTTTTTATCTCTCTTTTTTTTCAAATCAAGACTGCCCATCTCTTGTTGTTTCCACCAGCAACACTACTTTTGCATTGGCTCTGGACACATGATTCTGGTCTTGGTACCTTGCCTCCTAATGCCAATTCCATCCTTTCTTTTTCTGGTCTGTCCATTGCCCTTGTCTGCCTGGCCCCCCAATCCTAGTACCTCTGACCTGATGACTGGGAGAAGAACATGACAATAGAGGTGCATTGCTACTATGCATTCTTTCTTTGTTACCTCCAACTTATCTGCTCTTTTCAACTTTAGCACATACAAATTCACTAACAGACAGACAACAAGCTGGACAAAAGAAGGAACACAAAATTGGTTTGAGAGGTGATGTAGCATAATGTTGGAGATGAAGGAATTAATTAATAAAGGGAACCAAGGAATGACAATTGGTAGGAAGCAAGTAAGAATGGACAAAGTGAGTTGAAAAGGGAGGACAAGAAGTAGAGGAAACATACAAGGAATACAGCCTCACTATCTAAACACCAACAGACAGCATCAAAAAAGATGGAAGCAAAGCATGGAAGGTTGAAGAAGTGAGGTGATGAGATAAATGACATGGCCAGAGGAAGAGAAGTTACTGTGGAACCAAACAAAGTAACAATTGGTCAAGGTGGTGCTATGGGAATTGGAGAATGGTGCCTGAAGAGCCAAAATGGAGTACAGAGATGCATAGAACACCAAAGAGCTTGGGGAAGACAAAGAAGAGAGGAAAAACTATGTGTGGATGGGAAGGCAGAAGTTTAAGAGAAGGGAAAAACAGAGTTCACAAACCAAGTTGAACTAAGGATTGAGTGGTTGAATGAAAATGATGGGATCACCCAGAATATGATCCAAATGATGCCCAAACAAGAAATGAAAGCCAAACTTGCCCCATAGTATTCATAATAAATGCTTAAAGGGTGGTCTGTGCATCAAGAATAAAAGTATAAAGGGAGGAGGGAATGAAGGAGCAAGGGCAGGTTAGATAGTTGTGCAGCTCTAGCTCCTCAAGGTCTGGAAACCTTAAGCCAGTCATATTTATACCTCAATTAATAATCATTAGAGCACCAATTACACAATGAAAAAGAATTATTAAAATATTGTACTATGTGTGCTAAGTAGTTCATTATGTTGGAAGCTCTAAACTTTGTATCCTAGTTGTTTTGTACAATGCTGAGCACTTCAATAGCCTTACATGCTGTAATATAAGTCATTTTTTGACTGACTATCCCAGGTACAATTACTTGCTTGATAATATCAAATTTACTGATCTTTTGACTTACTGTCTTGGTTGTATCTGATCATTAATATATATATTGTTTGTAATTCTACCTGTGTGATGTCTTTGCTGCATCAGGTTATAGGCTCAAGTGCCTGCAAAACTTTAGAAACCTTAGAGATTGCAAAGTTTAACAGAATGAATTACCATATATGGTCTGACAATATGAAGACCACTTTACAGGCCAAGTTACTTTGGGGAGTTTTATCCAGTTGTGAATTATGTCTGTCTATGCCACCTTCTGAATTTCCTGAGTTGGTTGCTGAATCTAGTTCAAACAAGGAATCTTCTTCAGTCTTTGTGAATAAAGAAGGTTGTAAACCCTTTAGTGGAGTATTTCAGTCAAAAGAGTACAATGTTTGGGACCTTGCAAATGAAAAATTCAAGCATTGGTTAAACAAGCACAATGCTGCCATGGGACTAATCTATAATACCATTAAGTGTACTCAATGCAAGTTGATGGTATCCATCTAAAACATATCAACAAATGTGGGGCTACAGTGGCTCAGCTGACACCATTGTAGCCCTAGGGGGGTCACATGATCCCCCAAGTGCAAGGTTGGGGGTTTGACTCCTGGCTAAGTGCACCTGTGTGGAAAAACACTTTAGACACCATATGGGTTCTTCAATGCCACTGAGCAGCCACCGTCCTTATGTGTTTGCTAGGGAGGCTTTGTTGTGCAGGCCAAATGGGTTACCAACAAGCATGTGACTTGATGAAGCAATGTGACCATTATGCTTGTGTCCAATTAGAAAAAGAGAGAGTTCCCTGATGCAGAGGATTTGGGAGAGAAAAGACTGTACCTTGCTGACTAAGCAAGCCATAGTATGGGTAGGTGTGAGAATAGGGAGGCCAAATAAGTGCAGCTGGCAGTGTCTGCCTGCTCTGATTGCTGAAGCACCAAGTAATTCATCAGTCAGAATTGGTAATCTCAGATGAAAGTCCCTAAGTTTTATATGGGCCATGGGGCTCCCCAAACCACTGATATGATCTGTTGCCTCTGAAATGGGAGGAGTGGGGCACTTCTACCAAAAATAGCATCTGGGTGTAGGAGGAGTTAGAGTTGTGGAGCCTTGGCCATCATGTGCTGAAAGTAGATGGGGTCCAATCATTGGGATGGCATGATAACGGCAGATAGGACTGGGATTCCATTGTGTAAAGTAGTATGAACTCCAACAAAGTGTTTGAGTAGGATCAAATCATAGTAAAGTGGCTATGAGGCATAACTGGCATGCCTGAAAAAGCATCAGGCCAGAGTAAGTACCAGAGTGTCCATAAGTAGCATACCTATACATACTGTGGGAGTTACAGGTAGACATAGTAGTAAAAATAACTCTCTAACAAAATAAACTGATGCAATCAATCAATAAATCTCAACAAATGTGGGATAAATTAAAAAAGGATTATATAGAGCTTCAGAGTAGTACAAATATTCATCTCTACTACCAACAACTCTATACCAAACAATGGGATAGAAATTCATCAATATTCAATCACATCAGCTTTTACCCTCATGATGTCACTTAGTACTGCAGCATCCCCTAGGCCACTCTGATTATGGCCCATTGGTGCCCGCATGTCCTTGACCTCAGGCTGAGGGCCATACAACTTTACAGCTTTGTTTGGCCCTGCAGATATGGTTTTATGAACCACAAATTGTGGGTTGCAATTTTTCTCCATTTTGGATTGTTTGGCCAAAAAGGTTCCTACTTTCACAGGCTGATGACTGCCAGCCAAGTGTCATGCGCTACACTGATTATAGTGATTAGCTGTCCTAATAGACTGCTTATAACATATAGCATATGCTAAAAATTCAGTTGCCATATTAACTTCCGGCAACAAATTATCATTGCATATTAACACTCTTCTCATCTCAGCTGGTATTCCATCAAGGAATGTTTTTTGAATTGTATATTTGTCTGGGTAGATAGCCATATTCTGCACATGACCCACCAAGTCATCATAGAATGTCTGGACACCAGTTTTGGCATCATACACTGTCATTCTAAAGGCTTCCCAAGCCTCTTGCATAGTCACAACGTTAACAAACTGGTTGTAGAGTCCTATCAGGACTTCTTTGAATGTCCAATCAAGCTTTTCCCAATTGATGTGTAGGACATGGCAGTGGAACCAGTTCCATGCTTTGCCATCAACAAATCTGTGAAGCATGAATATACATTCTTGGTCCATGTTGTCACCTCCATAGCAGCACATGGCCAAGTGGTAACAGACATCCATGGCCCAATTCTCCAGTTGTGAGAATTTATGCCCACTAGCATATGCTTTAATATGCTTTCTATCAGATTTGTGAGGCTTCACCCCAGT
Source organism: Termitomyces sp. MG145 (assembly GCA_003313055.1). Lineage (NCBI taxonomy): Eukaryota > Fungi > Basidiomycota > Agaricomycetes > Agaricales > Lyophyllaceae > Termitomyces > Termitomyces sp. MG145. The sequence continues at coordinate 18,260 of QGOB01000313.1, read as the reverse complement.
TAGAAACTTGAACCTGACTCCTAGTGAGTCTTCTACTAGCCAATTGAGGCAGTTATGCATATGATCCATATGGATCCTAACTGCCTCATTCATTCCAGGCATGCTTGCACACAGATCATGAGGCACAGGCATTGAAAATGCCCTCAACTGCCAACAAACAGGCTCTGTTGCCTGCTGCGCCCCCTGCACAGAAGGGTATATCTGCCCACCCTCAGATCCCAGGCAATCTCTGTTCCACCTGTTGTTTTGGCCCTGGTCTTCATTGTCATGGTCATTATTACAACATCCTTGGTGGCTCTCATCTCCAGGCTTGCTACTATGATTGCTCCCCCCTGGGTCTTTGTCTGGCTCACCCATGCACACAATGAATTGTCACCACATCTTGTTCACTGGCATAACTCCATCATGCTCTTCAAACACTATGTGCTGGTCATTGATCATTGACTCACCATGGTTGTGCAAGTCCTGATTGCATATGTGCTGGTAATTAATGCAATCATTCCAGTTGTCCACCATGTGGACATGTCTAGGGGGATAATTGCTTCCATGGTCTCCAATTCTAGTTCTGGCTTAGTCGTGCATACTACATTTCTCTAGTTTACAGACCAACTGCTAGGGCTCGGTTCCTGCTCCCTCCCATCATCATTAGTTGGCTTGGCTGAGTCATTGGACTTCTATTCCCCTTTGATGTATTGATTGATATTCTTGCTGACATACTGGGGCTGGCTTACCAATATAGCATTAGTCATAGTATAGCTACCAATGTAGTATATAAGCTAATCTGCAGGATAGGATATTCTCAGATCAATCAATAGCAGTGTCTTCAGGCCTATCCATTGACCGACTGTCAGCTCCTTAGTGTTGTCTTTGCTTGCTTGTGCCATCTCTTGTGTGTTGTGCTTGCACTGTTGCTGCTGTTTGCCAGCCCTATTGCTTGCTTGCCGCTGCCCTTGCTTGCTTGACTCCTGATTCTTGCCTTGCCTTGTGAGGAGTATTCCCACAATGTGAGCATCCCCTTAGAGGTTGATCAATCTCCTTGTTGCCTGCCTCTCTAGCCTGCAACCCCCATCCTACCTCCCATCTAGTTTGGATAAGTCTCAGCTAGTTCATTGGTCTCCCCCTATGTCAAAAAACTCTTGCTTGTTGGACCCCCCTATTCCATTTAACCCTGTCCCGCCTTCTGGCAGTGCGATGCCCCTGGTGAACCTTGGGGATCTTCAGGCTACGCCTCACTAGACCACTGATCGGTATTCTACTATGCAGCAGTTACAGCTGTCTCTTTCCACCATTGAGCACAGACTAGCGGCACTGGAATCTGGGCATGTTGTTGCTGGTGTTTGAACCACTGAAAAGCAAAGTACAGCACCCCTGGCTCCCAGCCAGAGTTGCCATAGAATTTACTGTGCTCTGGGCAGTCTTACACTTGAGGTATTCTACTACCTCCAATTCAAAGATATGCGTCGATATGACTCAGTGCTGGCTGCTCAACAATGACAAATCAAACAAAGCACATGACATAGGCACATGACCACTACTGACTGACCCCTAATGACACCAACCATTACCGACTTAACGACTGAGCCAACCTTGGATAATCCAGCCCCCTCTATGGCCCCCATTTGGCAGCCAACAATTGATTGTAACCATCCCACCAATGGCCCACCAATCGTAAATTTGTTTTCCTTCTTCTTTTTACTTACAATTTTCTCATATTACTTATAATTTTCCTATTCAATAGTGGCCCCAATCATGGGTTATCACATGCAACTGCTACACTTACCAGTTTTTCCTTTTGCTACCTTACTTATCTATAAATACTGCCCTGTCAGTAGCTAATCATAATCAAATTGTACCAGAGTCTAGTTCCCATTCCAGACTATGCTTCAGATCTCTCTTTGCTCTTGCTTTGCTACCGACTGATTTGGGTTTATTCAGTCCAGTCTCCTCTCACTGGTCATTAAGCTTAACTGTATTGTTAAACTTGACACTTGTCACCCTCATTAAGCACCATATAGGTGCCCTAGTTTTGCCTTTGTTAAGCACCATATGGGTGCCCTAGTCAAGCCTTTGTTAATGCTAGCACCTACAGCTAGATTCCCATTAATTCCACCTTTACCTCTTAACAACCTTCTGGGTCTTAATTCACAGATCTCTCACCACTGCAATTTGGTAGCAACACTAATGGCTATACCATTACTTCTTACTGTTTACTCCCACTTTCTTACTGACTCCAACCTTAACAGGTTTCTGGGACTTTGCTTGACTCCCCTCACACACATGTAACACTACTACTTGCTAGCTACCCTATCTGGCTGGTCTCGTTGGTTGTTTCCTGCATGGCAGCTAGGTGGCAAGTCAGCACATCATTTTGGAGCCCAGCTTCATTGACAACATAGGTGTTAAAGGCCCAAAGGACTGGAAACTTGTTAATGGCACACCCGCTAAGCATTATGACAACTCCAACATTTGTTTAGCACTTTGGGAGTTCTTTGAGCTCCTAAACCATGTCCTTCAGCAGATGAAGTACTGTGGCAGTACCTTTTCCAGTCACAAGCTAGTCCTCTGCATGCCCACCTTCAAGATCCTCAGCCACATTTGTACTCCTAACAGTTGCATTCCTGATGAAAACTGTTTAGCATTGTTTGATTGCTGGAGCCCTTGCTAGTCATTAACAGAAGTTTGCACTTTTCTAGAAACTGTTGGCGTTCTCCAAATGTTCATTAAGAACTTTGCCCATCATGCTCACCATCTAACAAAGCTCACCCACACTGGACTCCCTTTTGAGTTTGGACCAGACCAGCTTAATGCCCAGAAAGACCTTGTTAAAGCCTTGCACAACGCTAAACTCCTTGTTCCTATTGACTATAAATCCAACAATCCCGTTATCTTAGCGGTTGACACTTCCTATATTGGGTCAGTTTCTACCTTTGCCAGTGCACTACCAACAACTGCAAACAATGTTGCTATAACTGTTTTAGTTCCATCACCTTTAACAAACAAGAAGCTTGCTTCAGTTAGCTTAAGCTCAAGCTTTATGGTTTGTATTGGGCCTTGCAGGCACTATGCATGTACCTTTTAGGCATTAGGAACTTTATTATTGAAGTCAACATGTGTTACATCAAAGGCATGCTACAGAACCCCAACATACAGCCCTCTGCTAGCATGAACTGCTGGATCATAGATATCCTTATATTCCATTTCAAACTCATGCACATTAAAGGAACTTTTCATGGACCTGATGGACTTTCACAATGACCATTACAGCCTACCAATCCTCCTCCAGATGATACCAACAACAACATCTTTGAAGATTGGATTGATTGTATGCACGGATTCATGCACCATGTTCAGTTACCAATTGCCCTTGCTCATTCCATGTCTATTGCCTCATGTTTACCCCTATTTGCAACATTCATCAACAACACCATTCCCCTTACCAAAGTCTTGACCCCAGCCATTACCAACCCCCTTACCTATGACAATGTCCCTCATTCCTCCAAGGCCCTTGCTAGAGACCAGAGAGTAAAACTTGTTAAGCAATGGCTCACCGACATCAAACAACTGCCAGGCTTTAACAACAAAGCCCTTGCCACCTTCCTTTGTTATGCTAGTGGCTTCTTCCTCACTAACAGTAAACTCTGGCAATGCAACCATAATGGCAAACACAAGCTCTTCATACCAACCAACTCTTGACTTTGTATTCTACACACCATGCACAACAACCTTGGACATCGCAGTCTATTTGCTATGAGAGCCACCCTGTTGGAATGCTTTTGGTGGCCCCAGGTAGTGGCCAATATTGTTTGGTACATACATTTGTGCTACATCTGTCAAGTCCACCAAACAACCAAAGTCCTCATACCATCTACTGTTGCTATGCCCACTGCTCTCTTCAGCAAAATCTATATCAACACAATGTTCATGCCACCTTCAAACAAGTTCAAATATACCATTCAAGGACACTGTTTGTTAATCCACTACCCCAAATTCTGCATGCTCGCTTGTGAAAATACCAACACTATTGCCAAGTGGCTCTTCAAAGACATCATCTGCCACTGGAGTGCCCTTAACAAAATTGTTACCAATAATGGCCTTCCCATCATCAAAGCCATTCCTTACCCCGCTAAGAAGTACTACTTGAACCACATTTGCATCTCCAGTTACAACAAACGCGCTAACAGTATTGCCAAATGACCTCACTTTGACATTAGACAAGCCCTCTTCCAAGCTGTTAACAGAGACCAGTCCAAGTGGAGCTCAGCTGCTTACTTTGTCTTCTGGTCAGAATGCATTACCGTCTGCCAACACATGGGCTGCTCCCCTTACTATGCAGCTACCAGTATCCATCCCTTATTCTCTGCTGACATCATAGAAGCAACCTACCTTCAGCCACTGCTCAAATCCTTGTTAACAACTACTGACCGACATTCTACCTATGCTTCTGCCAACCATTTACTGTTAAGTCCTCTCTTTATCCTTTCTTGATTTGACATCACCATTCCCCATCTGTCTTTTGTTAAGATGCAGTCATTAAGCAACATTGCATAAGCACCATGATGATTTACTAAGCATTTACCTTTTCTCATTTCATTGTTTCTTTCGCTTTGATCATTCACTTTTTTGCTTATTTGCTTCCATTCACACTTTTCTGGACTATTATCTTAGTGGTTCAACCAAAATCTGTCTGAGAAGCTATAAAAATTATGAGACCCCTTAAGAGGGTCAGTCTGCATCAATGATACAAAAACTAAAATTTTTTTTTTCTATGGCATGGCAGGAGGAAGGTTGTCATCTGAGAGCAACACCCTGTTGCCCAACTTGCCCCAAAACTCCTCTGTCATCCTCACCTCAGATTGCCATGCAATGAAGGCATTGCAATTGTCCTGATAGTGCAAGAGGGTGCCATGTGCCCTTGCTAGCAGACTGAACTGAGCCCATGCTGCCTGCAAATTGTTCTCTGCCACCACCAGCTCCCTCCCATCAGCCAACCAACCTCTTGCCACCCTTGCCCAATATCGCTCTAGGTCGCTGTGAGGATTGAATGGGAATGGGACTGGTAGGTCCTCTTTCAGCCACTAGATTTCCTCCTCCTCAATGGTCAGTTGAGGAAAAGCTCTGAATCTCCTCACCTAGCAAATTTTGTTAGCGCTATTGGTCTGCCACTAAGAAAGGAACTTACCAAGTCCCTTGCTTTCCCATCTCTGTTTTGTCCACCATCTCCATCTCAGGGGTGTCCATCTCTACTGGCCTGTTGTTAAGCAAAACTGACCACCTCACTACAGGCTTTGCCTCCTCTGTCACCTCTCAAGCCCCCTTGGCTAGGGCTTCTTTGTCAGACTCAACCCTGCATCGTTGAGCTCCTCTGGTGGGTGATGGCACCTCCTTGTCCTTGCTAGAATCCATCACTGAGTGACTCTTATAAGTTGCTCCATTCCCTTCCTGTTCTCCCTCCACAATTCCCGCCTTCCTGATGTGTTGGCAGGCTTAGTGTCATCTTCTTCACTATAGTAGCCTTACCAGCTGTGTAGAGCTCACACTGCTTCAGATACCAATGGGCCACCTTTACCAGGGCCACATCTTCCACCTTTTCCCCTTTATGGCTCTCATACCTCCTATATGATGACTGCCTATGGGCTGAGCAACCTTTGCTTGCCTTGTTGCACCAATGACATGGAAAGGTGCTGGTAGGATACCAGCAACCCTTGGAGTCATTAATGGCCCAGCAACTATCACACTGTTTGTTACTATCAGTCACTAAGTGTTAGCAAGGAAGGAAAGTTCCTACTGCCCCAACCCTTTTGTAGAAGGCCACCCTAGCAACTGGCACTGCCAGCCTCCTCTTCTTCTTACCGACTTGCTCACCTGCTCCCAGGCCCTTATCCAACACAGTCAATGGAAGGCACTTCTTCAGCAGCCTCCTCAACTCCTAGTTGTTAAATGATGTGGGTGGCATGAACTTTAAACAGGGACTATTAGTGTAGTGGAAAACATTACCAATGCAAGAGCCCTACCTTGTTGTCGCTCTTGCTTGGCGGCGTCCTGGCTCTTCCCTTTCTCTTCTTTGACAATATCTGAATGAACTGTTAGCCCCAACTGTTACCAGGCTCATCCAAATGGACTATTTACTATTTCCTTGTTGTCCTCCTCATCTCCAGTCACCCACTCCTTGCCCTTCAGCGTCCTCTGTTGACGTCTGCCGTTAGCATCTTACCAGCTGCCATAACAAAAGCAGGGGACTTACTTTCAAAACTGTCATTGTCTTTGTTCTCAGCTTGGTCTGGTGTCTGGGAGTCTGTGGAGTCTACAGTAGCACAGGTAACTCCACTCCTGCACTACCAGCAGTGCCTTTTTGCTGACTTGGACCCTCCCCACAGTCTTTCCTCTCTTTGCAGCCTGCTGAGGCCATCAGATTCCTGGGTGGGTGCTGAAAGAAGAACTGTTTGTCAAAAGACAGTTCTGAGGAGAGCTAAAGAATACCTTAATGACATTGCTAAGTTGCTTAGTGACACCATTAATACTTACCATCATTGGCACCTCTGCAATCTCCTCCACCTCCGTCTCCCCCTCTGGCCTTGCACCACTGCAGTCTGCTTGGGTCATGCCATGCCACTTCTACCAGCCAACTCAAACCAGTGCAGGTACATTGACAAAATCAATGTAGCTGCCAACTGGGGATTGGTCACAAGAAGCGCGTGCTATCCATTGTGAGCACCTTGGGCACCTTCTCAAGGAAATCTTGTGCTGCCACAAAGCGCACAAAGGTAGTCAAGTAGTTAAAGAAGGCAGGTGTTGACATATTAGAAGAGCTGAGATAATGAAGTCCAAAATGTCACTGGGACTCTCTTGTAGTTTTTGGTATGGTGCACAGAGCAAGGCCCCCTGCACAGACCACAATTAACAATCACAAGACTTCAAGGATTTTCTTTTGACTGGGGACAGTCAGTTTTTTAGTCAAGGGGAGATGATACAACCCAGTCAGCACTGGCTGCCCAACAACAACAAATTGAACAAAGCACATGACACAGGCATATGACCACTACTGACCGACCTCTAACAATACCAACTGTTACTGACAATTGTCTTAACAACTGAGCCAACCTTGGATAACCAGCTTCCTCTATGGCCCCTGTTTAGTGGCCAACAATCAATTGTAACTGTCTCACCAATGGCCCACAGATCATAGATTTGTTTTTCTTCTTCTTTTTACTTACAATTTTCTTTTCCGATCTACTTACAATTTTCTCATATTGCTTACAATTTTCCTATTCAATAGCAGCCCCAATTATGCATTTTCACATGCAACCGCTACACTTACCAGTTTCCCCTTTTGCTACCTTACTTACCTATAAATACTGCCCTGTCAGTAGCTAATCATAATCAAATTGTACCAGAGTCTAGTCCCCATTCCAGACTATGCTTTAGATCTCTCTTTGCTCTCACTTTGCTACTGACTGATTTGGGTTTACCCAGTCCAGTCTCCTCTCACTTGTCATTAAGCTTAACCATATTGTTAAACTTGACACTCATCACCCTTGTTAAGCACCATATGAGTGCCCTAGTTTTGCCTTCATTAAGCACCATATGGGTGCCCTAGTCAAGCCTTCGTTAATGCTAGCACCTATGGCTAGTGACTTGTATATTTCTGTTAACTCCACCTTCACCTTAATATCCTTCTGGGTCTTAATTCACAGATCTCTCACCACTGCAATTTGGTAGCCACACTAATGGCTGTACCATTACTTCTTACTGTTTACTTCCACTTCCTTACTGACTCTGACCTCACATCATCTTAACAGGTTTCTGAGACTTTGCTTGACTTCCCTCACACACACGTAACACTACTACTTGCTAGCTATCCTATCTGGCTGGTCTTGTTGGTTGTTTCCTGCACAGCAGCTAGGTGGTAAGTCAGCGCATCAGTGTAAACAATTCAATTATATTTAGTTGAATCTGCCCTAGGTACATCATGGCCTCTATCAGCCATTAGTTGTAGATGCTTTACTATGTAAAGCTGAAGATGCTTTTGCATGGACTCCTTTGACACTGCTGGATAGCAATCCAACACCAGTTGTAGCTGGATGGCTAAGGTCAACAATGACCATTGTCCCTCCTCATCATCTGAGGATGCTAGCTTGGCCTCCAGGTCCAGACCTTTTCTCATACCTTTGTGCTTTATCTGCAGCTGGCTGCTGCCCTGTTCATGCACCTCATTCCATATGGGTGCTATGGGTGCCTGCTCTGTGAGAGGTGCATTTTTGACCTCGCTTGCACTGCTCTCTGGTTCCTCAACTGGTCATTGAGTATTTGTTGATGACAACTGGTCAGTTCCAAGCACTTCGAGTTTACCACTGGTAAGCTGATGGGCCATTGACACTGTTCAGAATGGTGTACTATGTGCCAGTGTGCTACCTGACTGCTGTCAGGGGATGCTTCCTGTTACCTCTGGAGTTCCCCATTCCACTCCCACTCATCTCCAGTACATCTCCAAGGATCCGCATTTCCTTGCTCATGGGTCTCCTGGGCTCAATTGTGGAACTCCAGAAGCTCAATCACTCATTGCCAGAGTTAGATTGTTTACCTCTAGAGCTTGATTAGTTAGTGGACTTCCCCTTTGGGGCAGTCCAATGGCTTTGAGGTACTGTACAGTCCATTCTCATGCTTCCCAAACCTTTAGAAATGCCTCCTCTGGCATAGGAGTTCCTCAGACTTGTTCTCTTTGGATCTCCCTCTGCCAGGTGTGTAGCTACACTTGTAGAATACTGTACAGTACTGAATGCATCTCTGGATCTCCCTCTGCCACCTGTGTGATTGAGCCATAGCTCCTGGAGGTTGCCCTCACAACTGCAGGTCCAAGTACTGCGTCATATCTCCTTGTCCTGGCAGTTGAGCCAAGCCTTCCTTGGGCAATGCCAGGTACAGCAGTGAAGGCAGTTGGCTTGCTGGCAGCAATGCTCCTGAGGCAGCAGTCCTTTCTCCTAGTTTACTACCAGGGTACAAGGGTTTACCAGGAACATCATCCATAATACAGATAATCTGCTGGGCATTCCAAAGCTCTCACTTGCATCACAAGACACCTTGTCATCCTGTTTTAGCAAGGGCTGGTATAGCAATGCTGGGTGCATCTCAGAGTCTGTCACCGGGATCTAGTTGTTTTTGCTTTGAGTCACCTGAGCTAGTCATTAGAACACATTCTTGATGTGGCAACAAAGAAGTCAAGAAGTTTGATGAGTTGCCTGATAGGGTAACAGTGCCAAAAGTCCAAAGCCAATAGCAGAAGATTCAAAAAAATGTAATGGTTGTTACAAGTAAAACAATCTTGCATGTATCATGCAGTAGCTGAATCAGACTATAATATTGGATTTGACTAGATACATTGTGAATACAAGATGTTACCCTTACATAATCAACTACCTGAGAATAATGAGTTGGTAATGCATGTAACTAGTGTGACAATCCATTACAGATACTTCCATGAAAACATTCATATTCTTGGAAGGACATGCATGTATTTGTTCTAGCTTGCATGAAACATGCTAGAAATAAGTATTGATGCAAAGTGCAGTGATTTTGTTTATTTGTATTTGTTTACAAATTAAAACTCTGACTTGCAGTAAGTTGCGTTGGGCATCCTCGACAACTCAATAACACTTTTTTTTAAAATTATAATATGATTTTGTATTGATTTGTTTTGATGGCAAACTAAGTTTGAGAACGTTCAAAAAAGGTTCAATTAAAATACTAATTAAAACCCAATAATAATGTTGAAGCTCTCACGTTCTAGCCTAAGATGTCCACTCCCTGGGGACTCTGAGCCACGCACAATTGCCTGCCTTCTTCCTCCTCTTTCCACTCCCTTTATACTCTTCCTCAGGTGCATGGACCATGCTGGCCAGCATGGTTTTCCAGCGGGTTTTCATGGCTGGCAGTCAGCAGTTGGTTTTCTTCTTTCCCAACAATTTTTGCCAGCTCTGGTCTTGGCATGCATCCTTTGTTCACCTTTTCCTCGTCCATCCTCTTCTTCCCTCATACTTTGACATCCCGTTTGTGTCAGTGGGCAGTCTCTGGCTTGGCGACAGTACAGGACAGTTTTGTGGGTGACTGTGATTGGAGGGACAGTAGAACTTTGTATCAGGCACCTGATGGAGTCGAGCTCTGTGATCAGGTCAACACTGCCACCAATCACAGGCTTGGTCCTTTCCCAATCTTGCCTTCCACTGTCTTTGTTTGGGGTGTTATTGCATTTGGATTTCAGTGTAGGCTTGCGAGGAACTTTGGCAAGGATAGGGAATGCTTCTGGCTAGGTGGCACCTTGATGGACAGTTTGTTCGATGTCATGATGGAATACAATCACTTGCACTGCCACCACATCAATTACACTGTGTTCCCTTATCAGCTTCAACTTCAACTCCCTCTTTGTTACTTAGTTTGGGGTTGCACAGCATTTTATGGGTTTATTTCTTGGTGACTTGGTGCATACTGCATCTACAGTTTTCGATGCATTTCACTTACAGTTTTCAGTGTTTTGGGTTTGGGTTGCTTGGTATATTTTGTCAGTCTCAGTTTTGGGACCAACATATCAGTATATCTCATGCTTCCTTCTTCAAACATTCATATTTCCATCTAGTCAGATGTCCTGATATCTGTCTACCCAAGTTATATCCCTTATGTTTTCTAGAATATTTGATAGTCCCAGAAACCATATGTTTCAACATACCAAGTACTCTCCTGAACCCAGAACTCTTGCCTTGAGTCGTTACATGTGTCATAATAGCATAGATACTGTGCGGAGACTCATTGCTTGTTACCCAGCACAAGTATGAGCAACTGAAGCTGTGTTAGAGGCATCCCTGTTGAAAGGTTCCAAGACTGACACTGCAGGGATTGGGAGATTTTTCGGGAAGAAAAACCCATTAGAAAGATGTCAAATAATTTCTAATTAGTTTTTCTCATGTATTACATAAAATTTATTTTGAGAAACAAAAAAGAAAAAGTTAAACAATTTCAATGCTTTTCCTTGAGGAAAACAATTTCTTTTTCTTTTGATTTTTCCTAAGATACAGATAGAAAAAATGAATAATGTTTCCAGTCTTTTTCTAGAGAAAAACATAATGTTTATCTTAATGTGTTCCTTTGTAAACACTTGTCATATTTCTTTCAAGTAGTTAATATTTGGAAGACATTAAATTTTTCTGATAAAACAAAGGATTTTACCTCAAGCTCTGACGCCGCCACAGAAAGCGTTGTTTGTGTGTTTGATATCATTACTTTTGGTTGTGGTTTGACACTGTTACGTAATCTCAGGATAAATATAAGAGAAACAATTTTCACAACAAAAAGGAACTCAGAACAAATATCTACCAAGTCGCTACGTTCAGCCTATGTCTCTCTCCCTCGAATTCTCTTCCAATATCTCGTCTTCCCTTCTGGAAGAAATAGCTTCGAATCATATTACCTTTCATCAGAGCAGCTCCGTCCGAATCACGCCGGCAGGCTTTGTTGCTGTCGTGGATGTGACTGAATTGATGGACGACGACTACTTTGGTGGTGAATTCCATTTCAAAGGAAAGACCTTGTTGCCCAACGAAGCTTCCCCTCGTGAAGTCATCATCAAGATACTGTTTGGCCGCAAACAAGCAATTTATTCCGAGAAGCTCCAGAGTTACATCCAAGAAGCGAAATTCTATCAAGACCGTCTTTGTTCCATCAAGCCTCTCTATGGCAATGGAGTCCCAAAAATATATGGATTCTACGAGACCAAACTTAGTCGTAAATCAGGGAAGCTTGACATACCCGTCGATGGTGCCTGTATTGTATATCAATTTTATGGTTCAGATCAAAACCTGCAATGGTCCACGGGCACAGGCATTTCAGATTTTGGGTGAGCATCCTATGTGATCCAGGTTGAGATCCTCACGCAACTGCTTTTCAGTTTAAAGGCTTTCAAGCTCCTCTTCGAACTTCACAAAAGCGGTATCAGGCATAATCTTATAGACCTCGATGAAAACATAACATGTCTTGACGGGAGACCATTCTTTACGGATTTCTCTCAAGCACATGAACACGACTGTCCAGACAAGGAGTTCAAAATTCCTACTCGGCTCTTTGATATAGATGAGGATACTATGAAGTGTGGGGAACTACGTGACTTTTACAGCATCTTACGTTCCCACGTGGCACCTTGTGAGTCTCGTTCAACGTTTATGGTGGGCGGACTAGCTGACATAATGAAAGTGCGCTTCCATTGGTATGGGTTCGACGTAGACTACTATCGGATCAACTCTCTTGAAAACATTTTTCAACACAAGCGAAGGACGAATTGCGATACGAGGACCCCGTTAGAAGATCAGTGGAAGTACGCGGTGAAGGTGTGGGAATTCTTGCATGCCAATTGGTCTTCATATCATAAGGAAGGAGAGGCACCGCCGTTTGGTAACACGTCTTTTGAGGCCTATCAGATGAAGCATGGCTTGAACATCACTTATGGTCGATGAGTCGTTGATTGGTGTCGTGTTACAAATGTTCTGTTTGGAGGCAGGTGCTCGTATCCTCAATCTGGGCTCAAGCCCATTTGCTTCCTGCTTCTCCATGGACCATGTGAAGGGTACCTTACTCCTCAGTTATGTGATAATTATCAGTAATTTCTGGTAGGACTGTACCTGCTTGATGCCACTTTAGTCTTTTGTTGTGATGAGCGTGAGACACAGAAGAAACGACCACACCTTTTGAGAGGGAGACTTCATCGGGTCTGTATATCATATAGTAGATTGACCGCTGCTCGAGGAACCGGGAAGAGCGCTTAGACGTTGATTGTTGACATGGATTTCGACGTTTCCACCGCATTCTCTCTCGTATGCGATCAGTGGATGCTTCTAATTTTCAGACTTATGAAATTACTCAATCCTGGTGGAACTTCTAAATTTCAACTTACGGGATCAATCTACCGATCTTGTAACGAGCCAAGTGGGCGTCATCCTTTTCCTTGGTGATCTTTCGGGGCTCCTCTGCGCCGGAAGCCGCCCTTGCTTCCTATCCAAGTGATCGTGTACCTCGATGTTCGATACTTGCACGGAAGTGTTCTCTGTCGAGGGGATGGATACTCCAAGAACGTCGGTGCACATGTCCGATTACATCAGATTATATTTGTTCGATCTGTGAAGGCAGGAGGGAGGACAGTGATTCAGATCTTTCTTTGATTCACTCCTGGAGCACAAGCAATGGAATCACACAATCAAACTGCTCCCAAGCGCAGAATCATCTAGCTGTAAGGTTTATCTGCTAGCGCCCTAGGAGCTGTTCGATCTGTGAAGGCAGGAGGGAGGACAGTGATTCAGATCTTTCTTCGCGACTGAGATCGTGTGGCTGGGCCATGTACAGCCCTCTTTGTATCTATCACTGCCAATTATATTCAGACACGTCTCGTTCCAGATGCTTGCTACATTGCTGAATCCATGAAAGGCCATGTGCGTATTTACTCATATCAATCTGTTTTTGTCGCGTCCTCTCACTGAGGAGCACATGGACTTCAGAGTCCTTCAACCTCAGGGTGGCAAACAAAGACCGGCAATCAGAGGAGACCTTTGTAGGTGCTCATCTTGGATATAACAACCAAATTAGTATTGTACGTGAAGAAGCTGACATGGCTTTTGGACTTTTTCAAAAAGTGGCTTGCCTTGTTTGCATAGAAGCTCGGCATCCTGGACTTGTATCATGGGAACCTACTAGGCTGCTTGAGAAAAAGATGATGAATCTTCTTATTCAAATAGCTACTTACTATGAGATGCCTGCAGAGGACTTTGTCAAGCAATATGTGCATTTGCCTGGGGTCTTTTACATGTTTAGTGTGGAACAAGGATTCCAGGGATTAGTGGATGACTGGAAAGCAGAAGTTTCACAAAGGTGGATACCCTTGTGCATGCTTTGCATAACTGGCCTCAAAAGGTGACCTTTAATGAAGTAAGTCTGTGGTTTTACTAAAAGTAAATAATTTAGCTTACCATTTGGTTTTAGATAGTCATCTTTCATCGAGTAACAAGAAGGAAAATCTTTCTGGTGTTTCTCTTCTTCCTATTGTTCCTGCACCATCTACTTTGTTTACTGGCAGAGCTGACATTTCAGCTGAGCTGGAGAAATATTCTAGGGATGAACCTTCATTGCAGATAAGAACTCAGAAATGTTTTGTATTGTATGACCTAAGAGAAAAAGCTTTAGGAATGTTCTGACTAGGGGAAAGTTCCACTGTGCCACAAAAAAATTTTGCATTAAGGATGTTTGAGATGGTAAATAATCTAGGGATGATCTGGAACATGGAGGATAACATAGAAAGATCTAGGAAGAGATGGAACAAGTTCTGGGTTCAGGAGAGTACTTGGTATGTTGAAACATATGGTTTCTGGGACTATCAAATATTCTGGAAAACATAAGGGATGGAACTTGGGTAGACAGATATCAGTTTGGACTAGATGGAAATATGAATGTTTGAAGAAGGAAGCATGAAATATACTTATTTCTAGCATGTTTCAGACAAGCTAAAACAAATACATGCATGTCCTTCCAAGAATATGAATGTCTTCATGGAAGTATCAGAATTCCGGAACTTGATGACTTGTAGCCAAGCTCTAGAACATCAGAACAGGGGATAGATTGGATGGAAAGAATATCAAGTCCTAGTCATGCTTTCTCCATACTGGACCAATGATATGTCTTTTCACTTAGAACAGGAATGTTTCCTGGAAAACATTGAAGAACTCCAGAACCACTCATAGATCTATTATGTTCTATGCAGAAAGGGGTTCCATTCAATTGGAATACAGTGGATAGATCGAAAACTGGTTCATGGTTTAAGGGAATAGGCAATACAATACAGTAGTAGTATATTTCCGGTCACATAATAAAGATGGTCTGTGCACCCAAAAGAGCAGTATAAATAGAGTGGAAATAGCCTAGAATAGACAGGAAATTGGTGGATAAAGGCTTGATGGCTCCCAGGGAGTGAATTGCTTAGGCCAGATCTCATTAAGAAACCTCTGTTTTCAGACTTAGAGTCAGGAAACTCTTATTACTTCAATACAAACTTCAGTTCATTTGAACAGTTTAGTGTGATTAAATTGCCAAGCCCCAAAACTACAGTATCTGCTTGTGCAAGTACTACATCAGTCCAAATAAGGAAATTCAAGGGCATCTCCATTTTTGTCCTCTGTGGCAGGCTTTGCATAAGCTTTTTATGAATGGTTAGATTGTCAGGCAAGGGCATTAAAGAAGAAGTGTGTGGAACAGTTCAATTATCTAAATAGCAAATGCAGATTTTGATGGGATAAGCCCTTGCTTAATCAGAGAGGTGGTCATTGTCTCTCCTTACTAGAGCAAGGGAGCCTCCAGAAGATAAGTGTTTATTTAAGGTATCAGAGGAACATAGTAATACAAGCAACTTTCTGACTTGCCAAAGACATCAACTACTCTTATGGCCCATGTCTCCTGAATTACTATGTTGTGGCTCAAAGGAGCTGCAAGTTCCTATCTTAAAACTCTGTATGCTGTGCTACACCTCAGGTATGCACCAACCATTGCCTCCAACTGCATGTGAAACTCAAGATTCCAGAAAACAACAGCATCTCAATGTACACAGTATTCCTTTTGTTTTTTATGTGGCTGAAGTTCTTCTTTGAGGAGTTCTTAGAATTAACCACCTGCATGGCTCATGACAGTTGGGATCTGGCCATCAACAACAGTTCCAAGGTTAATCCAGTCTGCATCCTCATTGCATTTGCAAAGTTTGGAGAATATCTTGGATGTTGTTAAGTGCTTGCTGCCTTTCCTCATCTTATGCTTCCAAGCTCATAGTAAGCACCTCCACTGTACTAAATTCAATTCCATCACTCACCTTGCTGATGTGCTCAAACCTCCTTTTTCTGACAAGCTCAAAATGCACAACTGCTAGTGTGGTTGGAAGTTTGAACTCTCTTAGAGTCTGAAGAGCCTACACTGAAGATCTTAAATGTCCCCTTGCTTGACCCTTTGTTAGTGCAGCATTTATTAAGATTCATCAGCACTAGCACATTGGCACCACAACCAAGGGTGGTTGCATGACATGTCACACCATGTGATTGGTGAGTGAAATCAAATTTCTTAGCTTTTGACTTTCACATTGTAGTTAACATACTTTTGCTATAGACTAAGCTCATGTTGCCTTTGCCTTGTTGTACCTGTAGGGTATTCCTTGAATCATTATACTGCCCTCCTCCAGTATAACCCCTGCACTTGCTATTCTTCAACTGGAAAGCTTTTTTTCAAGAATCCTCCTCTAAGTTCAGCATCTATGACATCAAAAACTAGTTTTGGTCTAGATGAGTCTTGAAGAGTACTTCACAACTTTTATGGTTCAATTAAACAAGGAGGCATACAAAACAAGTTGAAACTACTATGCTCTTTAGTTCCAGCTCAATGAGGCTCTCCTGAAGTGCATTCATGAAGTCTTCCAACTGCTTCTAAGCAAACTATGTACAAGGGACTCAGGGACCTTGTCACACAGATTGACCAGTGCTACTAGGAAGGCCTCACTAGTGTAGGACTACCCTGGAGGTCCACCAACACTCCCTAAACTTCAGGACCTCAGTGACAATCTTGTCCCAGCTCTTCTAGGACTGGTAATACTCCCTACTCCTTAGGTCACCCTACTCACCAGCAAATCCTAGACATGGCATTACTCCTTGACACATGGGCTCTGGGAGGCTCTAGATAGCAGTTCCTGAGGAGACCAAGGAGCAGTGCTAGTGTAATGTGGTATGCCTGCTCTAGGGGAAACTGGGACACATTGTACAAGAATGTCCAGATAAAAACAACTTGGAACATGCAGTCTGAATGCTCAATAGTAACAGATTCAAGTTTTAGTATGAATTAAACAAGCTAGTAATTTGATTGACTTAGAAGATGCACTGAATTGTGGGTTCAACTCACATTTCAAAAGCCAGCTAGAGTCCCCCCTTGACCTCCACCACTTAGTTCCTCTCTGCAAAACATCCCTCAAAGCAAGTTCTGGGGCTGATCCCCACTTCAATTCCAATTTTTAAAACTGCCACCCTCTGCAAGCTAGGAGCCCTCCACACACAGCCCATGCATTATCAAAACCATCTCTTTTGCTAGGCTCCATCAAGACATGACCCAAGCCTATCAGTTGTACATCTCACTCACAGTACCTGAACAGCTCTAGGTTCAAATCCTCAGAACCTCCACAAAGTCTCCCAAGCATCCTGAAAAATCCAATGCCCAAATCCTCCAGGAAGTTGTTCTCCTTGAGTATCACAAATTTGCAGATGTTTTCTCCAAAGAAAGCACAAAGGAACTTCTCTAGCACCACCCCTACAAACCTTCAGATTGACCTTGAAAGAGGAACTTCCCCTTCCTTCAGAAAAGTCTACAACATGACAGAAGTTGAACTCTAGGTCCTTATAGACTATACCAATGAGATGCTGGCAAAAGGGTTCATCAACCTGGCAGGGCCTTTGTCCTTTACTAAATAGAAGAATGGACCATTCTGCCTCTGTGTCAACTACTAAGGCTTAAACTAAGTCATCAAGAAGAACTGCTTAATGCTCCCCTCATTGGAGACCTGGTGAATGTAGTCTAGAGTTGTAAACAACTGGCACCATTATGTTGAGGTTGCAGTGTACTTCAAGAGGAAACAGAAACAAGGATCACAATTCTCATCAACATTCCCTGTCAGGTCCCGCTGACGACGGGGGCTCAGCTACACTGGCGAGTCCTTACTAGGCAAGCTCGGGAGGCTAAGTACGGTCCGGGGCTTTGCGGAAGCTCCGGGTACAGCTACGAGTGGTCTGGGGGAAGTACGGACGCTCCGGGGTACGAGTAGTAACGCGCGCAAAGTAGAAAGTGCTCCGGGTAAGGGAGTACGGAAGCAGGAGGGACAGGTAAGGAAACGGAGAGAGAAAAACGGAAAGGAGAAATGAGTCACGGAACGGAACGAGGCACGGAGACGAGAGACGAGAGATGAAACCGGAGAGAGAGAGAGAAGCAAGAGAATAGATTGAGATTGAGATAGAGACAGAGGCAGAGACAGAGACACGGAAATACAGAGAACTACGGTTAATATCAAGACTACCTTACTTGTATGCTATCCCAAGGTTTATGTACTACTCTTCTGCTAAGTCCCGGGTAGGATTCTAGCCGGGACCGGGACATCTGATTCCTCCGGCTAAGTCCCTGGACTGGCTCCCAGCCCCGGGGTCGTGACAGTGGTCAGGGCATGC